>CAMZMU010000045.1:25042754-25144416 GCA_947311845.1 Poa pratensis
GGAGCGAGTTCCCAGACCTCTTAGTACCTAAGCCTAGTAAATCTCGGGACGAGATTTATTTTAAGGGGGGAAGGACTGTAACATCCCAAAAATATTATCAGTATATTATTCCAAAAATGAGAGCCAACAAAAACTTTTGTTGATTTTATGTGTTGTTTGTCAATTGTTGCTTGTGGTAATTAATTCTTGTTGCTTGTGTTGCTTGTTTGCTTGAATTAATAAAAAGGAAATACAAAAGCAAAAGTGAAACAAGAAAAATAAAAGTGACAAATAAGAAACTCAATAATGTTCCAAACAAAATTCAGAGGAATGGTATATGAAACCTCTCATTTACATCTTATCACTTATCTCTTCCAAATAATATTTTACACCTATTTTAAAATTCAAAAGTAAAAACAATTGAAATAAAACAAAATGCAATAATTAAAACCCTATGAAAGAAAATGATTCAAAACATTTTATTTTGAAATGCCAAATTTTGTGGAGCTACTACATGCTATGTGGAAGCCTCACAAATATTTGTGAATTTTTCTAAATGTTTAAGTACCCAAATAAATTCCAGAAAATGCTGCTGGAAATGAAAAGAAGTAAAAGAAGCAGAGAAGGACCTAGTTGTAAATGGAAAAAAAGAAGTCCAGGGGGCGTTCTGCAAGAACGTCGTCGTCCACCTCTCTCCCTCGCCCCGACGCATCGCCGTGTCGCCGTGACCGTTCCCCGCCGTTCCGCGCTCCCCAGGCCCCCCTGGCCGCGCTCTCCCTCGCTCCCGTGCCTCTGCAGCCGCGGCGCCGCAGAGGAGAGCACTCACGCCTCCCTCACCTCGAATCCACCCCAGCGCCGCCGTGGCAGCCGCGGCGATGCCGGCCCAAATTCGCGCAGCTCTCTGCACCTCGACACGCACCACTCGAGCCAGAGCTTCTAGAACGTGTCCGGACCCCGGTGGACGCCGCGTCTCCACGTCCCTCGCACCACCGCGTCGGATTCGTGAAGAAATATCTCCGCCGTGCGCCATGGACGTCGTTCGTGCACTCCGTCCACGATACGCCGGCCCTGCGCTATAAAACCACCCCCGCACCCCTCTGGGAACACACCACCCACTCCCTCACTTCTCCCTCTCGATTCGCCGTGCACCGCCAGGAGGGCGTGCTCTGCCGCAGCCACTGCCGCCGTCGAGGTCAGTCGTGGCCGCGACGCCACACTGCCCCTTTCTCTCCTCTCTGGCCCGTACCCTCTTCCCTTTGGACACCGCCCTCACGCGCATCCTTTTTCCCTCTGTATCGTGCACAGGGGAGACGCCAGGAGCTCGCCGGAGTGCTGCCCGTGGCCGCGGAAGTGCAGCAGCTCGCCGTGGACGCTGCACTCCCTCCCAGCAAGCGACACTCGACCAGAAGCTCTCCCCACGCCGCCGCCGTCGTTCCGCATCATCTCCACCGTCCCTAGACCACCCAGGTACCCCTGGCCACCCTCGCCGTCGCCGGAGCTCCGGCGACGCCACTTTTAGGTCGTCGATGATCGCGGGCTCCGTGAGCCGTTCGATCTTTGATCAACGGCCGCGTACCGCTTCGATTGAAGAGAGAGAGAGAGACTGACGGGCGGGCCCCGCTCGTCAGGTTTTAAATCATTTCCCGCGCGCGCTGTGCCGCTGCCATGTAGGCCCCACTAGTCAGAGATTTAAACATTATCCATAACTGGATTTCTCTGTTTAAAATGGAAATATGAAATCAGTACTGGATCCAACTTTGAAATTCAATATCTCGAGATTTAGGAATCCAAATAAATCAAACTCAATTGTTCTGGAAAGCTTATGAAAATGTTTAACCAACCCAATTGGATTCATTCATTTAATTAAATATAAAAAGTATTATTAAAAATACTACAGAAGGTTTAAATTCTAAACTTGTTTGTTTCTGATACTCTGTTAGTCCAAATAATTCCAAACCAATTTTGCTAGCTTAGTACTGCCATGTATTAGCTTCCCTAATTTTGGTAGAATTATTTTGTGCAGTAGATTTGTTTAGTATTAAGTTGAAGTTTAAACACCCTTCTGCACTCAAACATTTAAATATGTTTAATGGTTAACCCAAATGAATTAGGACCAATTTTGTTAGATCACATTTAGCCATGTTTAGTTACCCCTAAAAGGATTTAATTTTAGGATCAACAGAACTTAATTGGTAGCTAAAACTTGATTATTAAGTTACTGGATTCAAACAAATATGTAGGGAGTTTAGTAACTCCAATTGATCCAAATCAAATTGTGTTGTCTTCTACACATCAGTAGCTTTCCATAGAATTTTAGTTTGTATTTTTGTGACCAACAGAACTCAAGTTGTGGAATTAAACATGTTCAACAAGTTTCTGCCATAATTTAGAAGTAATTAAATAATGTTTAATTCAATTATTTGAAAACCAAATTGTATGGTTTGATGTGTGCAGTAGCTATTAGTGATGTTTATGATTGTTATGTTGAGATGATTGCTTGAGTAGTTTAGTGATTGGTTGTATTTGTTTGCTTATTAATTAGACGAGAACGTTGTCGGATTTATCGAGGAAGGAGAGTTTGCTGAACCCGAAGATCAAGATCAAGGTCACTTTGCCGAGCAAGGCAAGCTACTCTCTGAGCTTGCACCTAAATACATATGCATCTACTTTGATCAAATGATTTACTCTTAAGACATTGGTTTACAAAACCTTTTCAAAAAGTATAGAATATTATTTTGCCACCCTATGTAGAAGTATAAGGTAGTTTGTATCTATAGGATGGGAAACAATGTTGTTTATTCAAAACTCCTTTGAAAATACTTGTGTGATTATGGAATACCGAGATGTCGGTGTTGAAAATGGAGAAATGGAGAATGGGGATGTTTATGAAAAATGCACAGTGTCCTAGTACTATGACGACCAATCTTACCCTGTGCGACCACATTTACCACATATGGGAAAAGGCGTAGTCATGTAGTTTGGTCTTATTAGTATGGGATACCTCACCGACGGAGATGACTCCGTTATGCATGAGGGGATGGTCCGAGGACCTACCCCCTGACCCGGTCCTCACACAAGTTGGTGGGGAGGATAGAAGGTTCCACCATAAACCGCCGGACAAAACTATGAGTCCTCACACTTAGGGTTTCTGACGGGAAACTGGACTGGGTGTCGATGGAAAGTGTCATATGGGAAGGATCCTATACTAGCATGAGCAAATAAGAGGCTATGGCCGGCGGCTTACTTCGCATACACCTGGTATGGCGAGACGTGGCAGACACGATGAGTTGCCGGATGGATGTGGGCTAAAAGCGTGCTACCTCTGCAGAGGGTTAAAACTATTCGAATAGCCGAGTCCCCAGATATGGACAATTGGGAGACTGTCCTAAGACCATGTGCAAGTTTTTAAAAGAATTGAGTTTTAAAAAGAAAATATGAAGTGGAGATTGTTTACCACACCTATACCAACGGATCGGTATGAGGTGGTTGGATGAAAGTGGACCATGACGGGCTATGGTCGGAAAAAGGATGAGTTTTGGAGAAACAGATAAAAAATGGTGACTTCTTTAAAGATAGTTATAAAACTCTTCTTACCTTTTTCAATAAAGATATAGAGATGTTTAAAATAAATAAAAGTTGTCAACTAAAATAAAACTAGTGCATACTCATGTTGGGGTAGTTTGCGAGTACATTCAAATGTACTCATATTGGTTTCGTCCCTGGCTATTGACCTAGCCAGACTACGAGGAGGAGCACTACGCCGAGCAGGAGTATGGCGACTTCTACGCCAACTAAGGATCTCCGCAAGTCAGCTGCCTGTCGGGTTGTCATCGTTAGAATATGATGTCTACTACGCCGTAGCTTCCGCTGATATTTTGGTTTGGCCCATGAAGGTACCTATGTAAGACTTGGTCTAAATGACCATTTATGTAAGACTTTTTATTCGGTATTGTAATGGATGTAAACTTTGGTATCCAATTCGGATTATGTGCAACGACAGACTGATCACGGGATCGTTGTGTTAAGCATAATCGGGTATTTCGAACAGCTAGTCCGGGGTCCCCACATTATGCATGCCTTTTCTGTCTTGGATTAGGCAGAGGACCAGGTCACCTACTCTTAAAACTACGCTTCCTTACCCTCCGACCATCATAGCGATGCAGATTCTGCTGGTAAATGGCGGAGCGTGCGATGGCAACATCTCGTTCTTCATCAAGTAGGTCTAGGCCATCCTGTCTTGCATCTTTGCGTCTTCTTCGACGTAGGCTTGGACTCGTGGGGAATCATGAATCATGTTGGTAGGCAGCACTGCCTCAGCTCCGTAGACTAGAAAGAAAGGAGTATACTTGGTTGATCTGTTTGGAGTTGTGCGTAGGCTCCAAAGGACAGATTGCAACTCATCTACCCAAGCCCCAGCTGCCCTGTGCAAGGGAACTTCGAGACGAGGCTTTAATCCTTGTAGGACTAAGCCATTTTTACGCTCTACTTGACCATTTGCTGCGAGTGTGCTACTGAAGCCAAATCAAGCCGGATGCCTAGGTTCTGGCAATATTCTTCTACATCGCCTTGAGACAGATTTGTGCCATTATCTGTGATGATGCTGTGAGGAACACCAAACTGAGAGATTATTCCCCAGAGGAAGTTGGCGGTTGTGGCGCCATCAAGCTTTTTGATGGGTTTAGCTTCAACCCATTTGGTGAACTTGTCTACAGCCACAAGTAAATGTGTGTAGCCACCAGGTGCCGTTTTAAACGGTCCGACCATGTCCAAGCCCCAGACTGCGAAGGGCCAGTGTCGGCCCAGTGGAAACCAGGGTACCACGGGCCGGCCTGCCACAGCCCTCGACACTCTACTGAGCTTTTCTGCTAAGGACCAGGCGTTCAGCCTGACGAGCCTCGCGAGGGATCTTTCCCTCGAGAGGGCCTCCCTTGTCTGGAATATCGCTAAGTCCCAGCGCACGTCTACTTCAGAACCTCGGCGAGGCACCCAGCCCTCGCGGGGTTCCTTCAAGTGGAAGCAAGCTCTGCACCCGCTGCAAAGCGCACATGGCCTCTGCGCTCGCCGCAGAGTGACGAGCGCGCCTGCGCGCGATGACGACGATGCCGCAGTTTCCTCTTTGGTGATTAAAGGCGGTCAACAAAGCAGCGCCATGGAAAGCGGACTCCAAGAATTGCCATTTGGTGATAAGGGGACCGGCGGCCGCTACGCTCCAAGCCAACGTCACCGTGGGGCATCCCACGGACCTCTGCAGCGCCAGCTTATCGTCCTGGATGGACGGTGGCTTTCTCAGCCTTGGAGCTCTGCTTTCTGCCATGGACCACGTCCATGGACAGCCCCATCGCCGTGCATTGCGCTCCTCCTTCGTCGCCATGTGGTATCCCTTCCCGCCTTGTGTTTTCGGGAAGAGGACCGAGGCAGGTATAAAAGGAGGCAATGTACGACCAAGGAGAGGGATTCCGCCATTTCGATCCCCATTCGATCGAACCATTCGCCACCGGCTAGCTGAAGCTCATCCAAACCAGAGTGAAGGAGAACAGAGCTTCCACCATAGTTCTTCCTTAGCAAACCTTGAGCTCCGGCCAACTCTTGTACTGTAACCTCCACAAGCAGTGCAATACAACATAGCAGGACGTAGGGTCTTTACACCTTGCGGTGGGCCTGAACCTGGGTACGTGCTGGTGTTTCACTCTCTGCCGTGATGTCCCTCACCGAGCTCGACGAGCACCGTCGCCGAGCTGGTTGAGGATTGTTTGACTGCGTGTTCAGCCCCTTACTCGATCCCTGGCTTCAGTGAGACACACCCAAGTTCCTGGGAACCAGTCTCCGACATTTGGCGCGCCAGGTAGGGGCTGAGGCACGTCTTCAACCTCTTCGACCTCTCCACGCCATGGCCGAAGCGTGAGCCGAGCGTCTCGCCCGACGGACGTCCGGCAGGGCCAACACCGAGCCCGCCATCAACCGCAATCCGCGTGGCCGCCCGCGCGCCAACCACGCTCCAGAGCGCGACGTCGACCCCGAGCCCCACGTCGAGCACCCAGAAGACGGCGACGGCGACGAGGAAGCTTCCTCCCTGCACCCGTCCAGGAACCCGAGCGCCTCCACGCAGAGCCGGGCAGCGCCCAGCCCAGCCACTGCGCTACTCATGGCGCAGGAGCTGCTGCGCTATCGTCCCATGCAGGTGGGCCACGACGTCTAGCTCGGGCGCCTCGAGGAGCTCATCAACGCCGCTGCCATACCTGCTCCAACGCCGGCACCCTCTTGCTCGCTGGTGCACCACTCCGGACGCGGAGGGAACATAGCGCACGACGCTCCTCCTCCCCCTCCGCCTCCGCCGCCACCTCCTCCAGCTGGAGCACCGGCGGGGAACCACCGTGCCGCGTCGCACGCATCCTCGCCGCATGACTGCCTGATCGTGCAGCGAACACCTCCGATGCGCGCGTGGAAATCGAGCGCCAGCGGGACCGCCACAACCGCGTCGTCCAGGAGATTGCAGCCGCGGGCCGCCAGAACCGCAACGCGCTCGCCGGCGGGGCTGTGACATATGCCACAGGCTGCACCGCCTTCACCCGCAACTTGCGCCGTGTCGGCTGGCCGGTGAAGTTCAAGCCAGATCTCCCTCCGCGCTACGATGGCAGGACCAACCCTCTGGAGTTTCTGCAGCTCTACACCGTCTCCATCCAAGCCGCGGGAGGCGACGACAAGGTGATGGCCAACTGGATCTCCATGGCCCTCAAGGATTCAGCGCTCTCATGGCTCATGAACCTCCCCGAGAACACCATCGACACATGGGAGGAGCTCTGCAAGGTCTTCGTCGCGAACTTTAAGGGCACGTACGAGCGCGCCCTCACCTACAATGATCTCCCGCGCGGTGCGCCAGAAGCCAGACGAGACCCTCCGCAGGTACATCCAGTGCTTCAGCCAGGTCTGCAACAAGATCCCGAACATCCCGGACTTGCACGTCATCTCTGCCTTCAGAGAGGGCGTCACGAACCGCAGGATGCTCGAGAAGCTCGGCATCCACGACACCCTCACCTCGTGGTGGAAACTCTTCGACTTGGCAGACAAGGGCGCCAAGGCTGAAGAGGGCCTCCTCTTTGTCAAGCAAGAGACAGAGGAAGAGCCTCCTGAGGGGTCCAGAAGCAGGAGGAAGCCTGTCGAGAAGCGCAAGACCACCGCCGTCCTCGCGGCAGAGCCTGGCGCCAAGCAGCCTCGCGAGGGCTCCCCGGCGGCTGACGAGAAGAAAGTAGATAATCGCCCATTCTGTATCTACCACAACAGGCACAACCACGCGACTGAAGACTGCTGGAGCTCAAGCAGCTCAGCAAGGAACGCGAGAAGAACCAAGGCCGCGGCGGCCGCGGCGGAGGCCGTGGCGGCCGCGGGGGCGGGCGCCGCAGCAACTACCAGTAGCAGGGGGCTCAGGCGAACCCCGCCGGGCAAAACAACAATCTCCCTGACGAGAACCCTGGGGACTATCAGGCCCCCCAGGGGACAATAGCGTGCATCCTCGGCGGATCTCAGACGCCCAAGTCCAACAACCACTTCAAGCAGTTCTCTCGCGAGGTCAACGCCGCCCTTCCAGGGATCGAGGCGTCGCAACCCCTCAAGTGGTCGCAGTACACCATCGCCTTCGACTCCAAGGATCACCCAAAGTCAACCAAGGCCGTCGGCACCATCCCTCTGGTGTGCACTCCCACCATCAACAATATCGCGGTCAACAAGACGCTCATAGATGGGGGAGCGGGCTTGAATGTCATCTCTGTCGAGACCTTCGAACAGCTTCAAGTGCCATACGAGTGGCTGATGCCCTCCAGGCCCTTCATGGGGGTGACAAATGGCTCCACTACACCGCTGGGGCAGGTGAGGCTCGCGGTCACCTTCGGCACGCCGCAGAACTACTGCACCGAGCAAATCGGCTTCAACGTCGCGCACATCGGCCTGCCTTACAACGCCATCCTCGGCTACCCCGCCTCGCAAAGTTCATGGCTATCACTCACCACGCGTACAACATCATCAAGATTCCAGGCAGCGGCGGCACCATCTCCATCCACGGTCAAGTCCGGACGCAATGCGCTCTGTCGAGACCGCCAACAAGGCCGCTGCAGTGGCATTCCCTGCTGACGAGGACATGGAGCCCCTCGAGAGGCCAGCGAAGAAGAAGCAGCTGTTTTCACAGGAGCAGGCAGCTACGAAGAAGGTGTCGCTGGACGCCAGCGGCTCGGGGCTAGCGTCACCATAGGCGCTGGCTTGCCTCCCAAATAGGAAAGCGCGCTCGTTGCCTTCCTCAGGGCAAACTCTGACATGTTCGCGTGGACACCGTCAGAGATGTCCGGAGTACCGAGGGAGGTGATCGAGCACCACTTAGCCGTGTGTCCAAACGCACGCCCAGTGAAGCAGAAAGCGCGGCGCCAGGCGCCAGAGAAGCAAGAATTCATCATCAAGGAAGTAGAAAAGTTGAAAGAAGCACGCATAATTCGAGAAGTTGCGCACCCCACATGGCTCTCCAACACGGTGGTCGTCCCCAAGCACACCGGGGTGGCAGGCTCTGCATCGACTACACTGACATCAACAAGGCCTGCCCCAAGGACCTGTACCCGATGCCCAGAATAGACCAAATCGTGGACTCCACCGCCGGCTGCGATCTCCTCTGTTTTCTGGATGCCTTCTCAGGCTACCACCAGATCAAGATGGCGAAGGACGGTCATATGACCGCCTACCTCGAGGAGGTTCGCAAGCTCGAGAAGCACTTCAAGGGGATGGAGCTCAGGCACGTCCCACAAAAGGAGAACCAGGAGGCAGATGACATCGCCAGGCGAGCGTCGCGGAGAGAGGCCCAACAGGCAGCCGTGTTTGAGGAAAGGCTTAACAAGGCGTCGGTGAAACAGCCAAAAGAAGCAGCTGACATGGACATCGACGAAGAGCTCCCATTGGCACCGAACTGCGGTCCGCCCTCAGGAGATCACTTGTTGTTAGCCATGATATATCAAGAGACGGGTTGGATCGACGAGATCAAAGAGTACCTCCGTGATGGAGTCCTCCCTGAAGAGGATGCAGAAGCAGAGAGAATTGCTCGACAGGCCAAGTCATACTGCCTTCATGAGGGAGACCTGTACCGCAAACGTCCAAATGGAGTCGCGTTGAAATGTGTTCCCCCTGACGAAGGCCGCCAGCTGATCAGGGACATACACAGTGGAGAATGCGGTCATCATTCATCCTCGCGCACCCTCGCGGGGAAGGTCTTCAGGAGTGGATTCTACTGGCCCTCAGTGCTTCAGGATGCAACCACCATTGTCCAAGCTTGCGAAGCATGCCAATTCCACGCCAAGCAGGTCCACCAGCCTGCACTGTGGCTCCAGACCATCCCGCTGTCCTGGCCCTTTGCGGTTTGGGGGCTGGACATCCTGGGACCGTTCCCATGCTCCAGCGGGGTCTACCGCTACCTCTACGTCGCCATCGACAAGTTCACCAAATGGGCGGAGGTTGAAGCGGTGCGCAGCATACCGGCGAGATCAGCAGTGAAGTTCATCAAAGGCCTGGCCTGCCGCTTCAGCGTGCCCAATCGCATCATCACCGACAACGGCTCACAATTCACCAGTGGCATCTTCAGGGCCTACTGCGAAAGCCTCGGCACCCGGCTCTGCTTCGCTTCGGTGGCCCACCCACGAAGCAACGGGCAGGCCGAGCGAGCAAACGCTGAAGTACTCAAGGGACTCAAGACAAGAAGCTTCAACCGCCTCAAGTACCACGGCAAGAACTGGATTGAAGAGCTCCCATCTGTGCTCTGGTCCATCCGCACAACTGCCACAAAACCTACTGGAGAAACGCCGTTCGCCCTCGTCTATGGCGCTGAAGCAGTCCTCCCCACCGAGATCAAGCATGGGTCCCTGCGAATCCTCGCTTTCAACAAGGACGACCAGGAAGAGCTCCACAACGACGACCTTGTAACATCCCAAAATTATTATAAGTATTATTATGTCAAAAATGAGGACCAACAAAAACTTTTGTTAAATTATATGTGTTGATTTCATATTGTAGCTTGTGATAATTATTTCTTGTTGCTTGTGATGTTGTTTGCTCTAATTAAAAACTTGAAGAAAAGAAAAGAAATAAAACTAAAGATAAAACAATAAAAACAATGTGACAAGTGTCACACCATTTCTCCAAAATAAGAAATCCTTATTTCTTCAAAATAATATTCAGTGAAGTGATAATGTATCACTCCTATTTTTATTCCCACTAAATTTCTCTCTCGAATAATATTTACAAAATTCAAATAGAAAATCTTATTTCTTTCTTATCTTTCTTGAATCATCAAATGCATCAAGTTACACATGCAAAATAAATACCACAACAAGACCACAAATCTGGATAAAACCATAAGAAACAAATTATGAAAAGAATTCAAAGAAATTTGAATTAAAAGTTGGTAGAAGCATTTCGTCGAGCAGCTTGAGGACAGTGCCCAGTTCATCCCCAATTAGATGATCGATTTGATCAATCCGTCGATTTGGAGTGAGGATCGTCGATTCCCTGCACCTCTCTGCTCTCCCTCAACTCGCTGATCACCTTCACGCACCAGAGACCACAAGGGGGGGGGGGCAATTTGACGGCGTTGATCATCGCCGCCCAGGGAGCAGCCGCTCCTGTCGCCATGCCGTGCTGCCGCTCCTGTGGAGGAGGCAGCGTAGCCGCCCAGCTAGCCCAGCGCCGCGCCCTGTCCTCTCCTCGCACCTCACCACACCCGCTGGCCCAGGGCCGTGTCACCGAAGCACCCACACGCGCGTGCCCGTGCACGCCGTGCGCCGCCCAAGCGCTCCCGCGGCCGTCCCCCACTTCGAGCACGCTCCACTCGCCTCCACGCGCCCCCTTCAGCTCCCTGCCGTCCCAACACCATAGCCACACCTCCACCGCCCCTATGGCGAGCGCACGTCGCCCCTGGACCGCTCCCGCGCCGTGTCCAGCATGGACCGGACCTCGGGCATAAATACCCCGCCCGAGCCTCGCATTCCCTCTCCAAGCCACACCACTGCCCCTCCCTTATCCACCACCTCTCGTACACCGCCAGGAGGGCGGAGCTGCGGTTGCAGAGCCGCTGCTGTTCTGGTTCTTCCCCGAGCTTCGTCGGAGCCTAAGGTAGGCGACGACACGGCCGTGCCGTGCTGCTGCCCCTTCTTCCCTCTGACCACACCACCGTGCTCTCCATCATCACCGCACTCACCCGCACTCTTTTCCCCTCAGTTTCGTGCACCAGAGCCTCGCCAGGACTTAGCCGGAGTTGCAGGCGTGGCCGTGGAAACGCAGGAGCTCGCCGTCGACGCTACACGCCTCCCCAGCAAGCTCCACTCGCCCCACGACCTTCCCCGAGCCTCCGCGACCCTTCTGCGTCATCTCCACGACCTCCCGAGCCCCCTAGGTGAGAGATCGATCCAACCCACCATCGCCGGCGCGGCGGCGCCGCCAGTTTCTGGTCGCCGCCGTTGCCTTTGATTTTGGACCGTTAGATCATAGATCAACGGCCGCTTAACGGTTCGATTAGATGAGAGGCTGACGGGCTGGCCCCACCCGTCAGCATTTTAATTAATTTCCAGCGCGCACTGAGTCACTGACTGGTGGACCCCACCTGTCAGATTTCTCATCATTATCCAGAACAGTTAGATTTTCTAATTTAGTTTTCTCTGACAATCCAGTACTGGACACAACTTAGAAATTTAATATCTCGAGATTTACAAATCCAAATAAATCAAATCCAATTGTTCTGAAAAGCTTATGAAATTTTTTAACCAACCCAAGTGGATTCATTTCATTTAGATAAATAATAAAAATGTATTATTAAAAATGCCACAGAAGGTTTAAAATCTAAACTTGTTTGTTTCTGATACTCTGTTAATCCAAATAATTCCAAACCAATTTTTTTAGCTTGGTACTGTGATCTATTAGCTTTCCTAATTTTGGTAGAATTATTTATGCAGTGATAATTGTTTAGTATAAACTTGAAGTTAGAACACCCTTCTGTACTAAAACAATTAAAGAGGCTTAATGGTTAACCCAAATGATTTAGGACCAATTTTGTTGGATCACATTTAGTTAATATACTTACCCCTAAGAGGAGTTAATTTTAGGAGCAACATAACTTAATTGGTAGCTAAAACTTGATTATTAAGTTACTGGATTAAAACAATTGTTTAGGGAGTTTGGTAACTCCAATTAATCCAAACTAAATTGTGTTGTCTTCTACACATCAGTAGCTTTCTGTAGAAATTTAGTTTGTATTTTTGTGGCCAACAGAACTCAAGTTGTGTAATTAAACATGTCCAACAAGTTTCTGCCATTTTAGACATAAATAATAATGTTTAATTCAATTAAATTGAAACCAAATTGTATTGTTTGATATGTGCAGTGGCTATTTAGAGCATTTAGGATTGTAATGTTGTGATGTTGCTTGAGTAGTTTAGTGATTGTTTGTATTTGTTTGTTTATTAATTAGACGAGAACGCTGTCGGATTTATCGAGGAAGGAGAGTTTGTTGAATCTGAAGATCAAGACCAAGGTCACTTTGCTGAGCAAGGCAAGCTACCCTCTGAGCTTGCAACCTAAATATATGCATCTACTTTGATAACATGATTTACTCTTAAGTCAAAGTTTTCTAAAACCTTTTCAAAAAGTATATGAAAAGTATTTTGCCACCCTATGTAGAATTATAAGATAGACTATATAAAATTATAGGATGGGAAAAATAAAATGGTTTATTCAAAACTCCTTTGAAAATACTTGTGTGATTATGGAATGCCGAGATGTCGGTGTTGGAATGGAGAAGTGGAGAATGGAGGTGTTTATGAAAAATGCACAGTGTGTCCTTGTACTTACGTCAACCAGCCGATACCCTGTGCGACCACATTTACCCACATATGGGAAAGGACTTAGTCATATAATTTGCTCATATTAGTATGGGATGCCTCATCGACAGAGATGACTCCGTTATGCATGAGGGGATAGTTGTTGATCTACCCCTGACCCGGGTCCTCGCTCAAACTCTATGGAAAGATAAGGAGGAGGATTAAAGGTTCCACCATAAATCGCCGGGCAAAACTATGAGTCCTCACACTTAGATTCTGACGGGCTGGGTTAAGTGTTGATGGAAGTGTCATATGGGCAGGGTCCTATACTAGCATGAGCAAAGGACAGGCTAGGGTCGGTGACTCAACTTCGCATACACCTTGTATGGCGGGACGTGGCTGACACGATGAGTTGCCGGATGGATGTGGGAAAAGCGTGCTACCTCTGCAGAGTGTAAAACTATTCGAATAGCCAAGTCCTCGGATATGGACAGTTGGAAGGCCCTACTTTGACCATGTGCAAGTTTTTGAAAGACTTTGAGTTTGAAAAGAAAAATGAAGTGGAGAATGTTTATACACCTATGCCAACGGAGCGGTATGAGGTTGTTGGAGGAAGTGGACCATGACGAGCTATGGTCGGAAAAAGGAGGAGTTTTGGAGAAACAAATACAATGGTGATTTCTTTAAAGATAGTTATAAAACTCTTCTTACCTTTTTCAATAAAGATATAGAGATGTTTTAAATAAATAAAAGTATGAAAGTAAATAAAACTAGTGCATACTCATGTTGGGGTAGTTTGCGAGTACAATCAAATATACTCATATTGGTTTCGTCCCTGGCTATTGTCTTAGCCAGACTTCGAGGAGCACTACGCCGAGGAGTATGGCGACTTCTACGCGAACTAGGGATCTCCATAAGTCAGCTGCCTGTCGGGTCGTCGTCGTTAGGATATGATGTCTACTACGCCGTAGCTTCCGCTGAATTATTTTGGTTTGGCCCATGAAGGCACCTATGTAAGACTTGGTCTAAAGGACCATTTATGTAAGACTTTTTATTCGGTATTGTAATGGATGTAAACTTCGGTATCAATTCGGATTATGTGCAACGACAGACTGATCACGGGATCGTTGTGTTAAGCATAATCGGGTATTTCGGACAGCTAGTCCGGGGTCCCCACAGACTTGGTATCAGAGCCATCCTGACTTTAAGAGACCTTAGATTAGCATGGTCGCTAGATAAGTGTTACAAAAAGTTAATTTCTAAAAATAAAGGAGTGAAGTACATTTTCCTTGTATCCTCTTACTTATACAAAATTTCCAATCCTCTTACTTATACAAAATTTTACTCTCATTAAATATTACATTTTCCTTGTATCCTTAAAATTTTGCACACTATCATCTCATTAAGCTTAAAATCTTGCTCACATATTGCCACATTACATTTAAAATTTTGATACACTTGTCATCTCACTAACTTAAAATTTTGCTAAAAATTGTAGATGGCGATCCATTACACCGAGTTCGTTCAGCTTGAGAGGGACGACAAGTTGATGTTCGAGAAGGACTTGTTCGAGTTGAGCAAGCAGTTAGGTCGCCCCGCTCCAGAGTTTAAGGGAGCCCAGGTGGACACTCTCGGCAACGGGAACCTGTGTTGGTTGGTCGAGTCGTCAGTTCGGGGAAACATCAAGTCTCCCGGATCCAGGACGCTGATCTTCACCACTATGGACGTCCACTTGGACGACGGACTGTGTCGTGCTATGCAGAGGCTGCTGGCACGACTTTGTGAGGAGCACAAGGCGGAGTTGGTGAACTCCCGTTTCCGGTTCTACGGGAGGCGCACTGACGATGGACACCCTATCCGATCCCCGCTACACCCGACGTTCGGAGAGTACATCCTGGACATGGAGATTATGCTCTTTCGCACCCAGGAGGATCTGATGTGCGCTAGACTCCGTTCTCGCTTTGAGCGCATCTCGCTCGCAGAGAGTCGTGAGAGTGAGGTGCAGCTGAAGGAGGAGAAGGTCGCTCTTCTCAAGAAGAGGACCCAGCTGAGGAGGACCATCGCGAAGCTCCGCAAGAAGGTGGCGGAGCAGGACGAGCTGATCGAGGATCTAGAGCACCATACCGACGAGATGGAGGAGGAGGGCGAGGATCTCCGCAAGGAGAACAACGCTTTCC
This sequence comes from Poa pratensis, assembly GCA_947311845.1. Lineage (NCBI taxonomy): Eukaryota > Viridiplantae > Streptophyta > Magnoliopsida > Poales > Poaceae > Poa > Poa pratensis. The sequence goes on from CAMZMU010000045.1 coordinate 25,057,744, forward strand.
TCAGTGACGATGACGACTTCCTGGAGGAGATGGACTATGAGCAGGAGGATGACGAGGAGGAGTTAGTTGACGAGGAGGAGGAGCCACTCGAGGCAGTACTCGAGGACGAGGAGGAGGACCCGGAGGAGCCACCTTACCAGTCAGACGCTGACGCAGCAGAGCCTGAGGTTCCACCTCAGTAGTCGAGTGACTTGAGTACTACCGCAGGATTAGGTTGACCCCCTATCGCTAGTCGAGTCGAAGTAGTGGTTCTTTTGGAAACCAGGTGTTATGTATCTTAGATGTAGGGCGATGTTGTAAGCTTGATATTGTTGTGAACTCCTAGATGTGATGTTGTGTTATATAAGTATGTTTGTCTGTTTGATCTGTGTAAAATATTTTCCATATAATCCTTAAATTAATCAACCACTTCGCGAAATTGTCTTTCCCTTAGTCGAACCCTTTTGCCTTGCCTCTTATACCCGGTGTGCTTCAGGATGGCGAACACTCGTCGCACCAACACGGAAGGAGGAGCACCACCGCCACCACCGAACCCAACCCCCGCCCAACTTCTCGCGCTTATCATGGAGGAACGCGAAAATGCCCGGGAAGAGCGCCAAGCTCATCTCGCTGCCCTGCAGCAGATCGCTGCTGCCCATCTCAACCAAACAACAACAATAACAACAACAACAATGGTGGCAATGGCAATGGCGATGGAAACCAGCGATCCACCTTAGGCGATTTCCAGAAGACCAACCCACCTACCTATTCCAAGGGACTTCACCCACTAGAAGCCGATGATTGGCTTCGACCATCGACAACAATCTGGAAGTTGCAGCTGTAGGAGAAAATGAGAAAGTGCTGTATGCAACCCACTATCTTGCTGGACCTGCACGAGCTTGGTGGGAAACTACCAAGGCTCTCCAGCAAGCTGGCCATGTTATTAACTGGGCTGAGTTCCAGGAGAAGTTCCGCAAGAAGCACATTCCCGGCGGACTCATTGATAGGAAGAAGGATGAATTCCGCAAGCTGAGGCAGGGAAGTAGAGATGTGGTCGGTTATCTGGATGAGTTTACCGACTTATCTCGGTATGCTCCTGATGACACCGACACAGAGAAGAAGAAGATGGAGCGTTTCATGAGTGGACTTCATGATGAACTGCAGTGTGCTCTGGTTATCCATGACTTCTATGATCTGGAGTCACTTGTGGAAAAAGCCATCCAACTGGAGACCAAGCGCAAGTCTATGTTTGAATGTCATAAGAGGAGGATGAATGCTCAGGAAGGTTCGAGCAACCAGAAGCCTCGTATCTTTCAGCAAAACCCCAAGCCTGCCTATCGACCACCACAAGCTCCACGCCCCAATTTCCCTAACCGCCCAAACAACTTCAACCGCCCCAATGACAATAACCGTCCCGGAGGAAACTTCAACAACTTGAACCCCAATGCCAATGTTGTCTGCTTTGAATGCGGCAACAAGGGTCACTACTCCAGAGAATGCCCCAATCCCAAGAGGAATGTTCAGCGCCCCAATGCGCCGGCACCGAACAATGGTCAAGGCCGCAATGGAAATGGCAGAATGCCACACCCCGCAGAAATGTTGCTATTGCAAAGGGCCGTCTGCACCACAGTTCTAAATTGGTCCTAAATCATTTGGGTTAACCATTTAACATATTTAAATGTTTGATTGCAGAAGGGTGTTCAAACTTCAATTTCATACTAAACAATTAATACTGCACAAATAATTCTACCAAAATTAGGGAAGCTAACACATGGCAGTACTAAGCTAGCAAAATTGGTTTGGAATTATTTGGACTAACAGAGTATCAGAAACAAACAAGTTTAGAATTTAAACCTTCTGTAGTATTTTTAATAATACTTTTTATTTATTTAATTAAATGACATGAGACCAATTGGGTTGGTTAAACATTTTCATAAGCTTTCCAGAACAATTGAGTTTGATTTATTTGGATTCCTAAATCTTGAAATATTGATTTTCTAAGTTGGGTCCAGTACTGAAATTTCCAGAGAAAACTAAATTCGAAAATCTAATTGCTCTGGATAATGTTTAAAACACTGACAGGTGGGGCCAGCTTGCCAGCGGCTATCTACAGCGAAGCGGTACGTTGCCGTTGGATCTAGATCCAACGGCTCTCAGAGCCCGCGAACGGCGACGACCAAAAATGGGCGGCGCCGCCGCGCCGGCGGCACGGTGATGGTCGGAATCTCACCTAGGGGGCTCGGGAAGGCTCGGCGAAGGCGTGGATCGACGGCGGAGGCTCGGGTAAGGCTGCTGGAAGAAATTGCACTTGCTGGGGAGGGCTGGTTCGTCGGCGGTGAGTTCCCGGACTTCCACGGCCTCGGCAGCGGACTCCGGCGAGCTCCTGGCGACGCGTCTGTGCATGAAAACGAGGAAGAAAGAGCTCGGGTGAGTGCGGTGAGGGTGGAGAACAAGGTTTAGGGCAGAGAGGGGACAATGGTGGGGTGTGGCGTTGCGGCCATGCTCGACCTGGACGGCGGCGACGGTTGCGGCCGTGCACGCCCTTCTGGCGGTGCACAGATCAAATTGGGCGAGGGAGAGTGAGTGGGGGTGGTGTGGAGTTCCAGAGGGGTGCGGGGGTGGTCTTATAGGGTCGGGGCGGTCCACGATGGTCGCGGTTCACGGCGACGGCCATGGCGCGCCCGAGGTGATCGATTCCTCGATTCTGCGGCGAGGGTGCAGGGGATCGTGGCGACGTGATGTTTACCGGGGTCCGGACGTGTTCTAGAAGCATCTAGACGAGCTGTGCGTGTCGGCGTGCAGAGAGGTGCGCCAATTTGGGACGGCGCCGTCGGAGTGCCTACGGCGATGCAGAGGGGGACAGGGCGGCGATTTCGGCAACGGGGTGCTCGAGTTCGTGCAGAGGGCGCAGAGGCGACGACCGTGGACGACTGCGAGCGAGAGGAGGGGGGGCCTGGGGGGCCCGGGGAAACGGCGACGCGCACGGCGTGCGGCGACGACACGGCGACGGAGAGGTAGCCGATGACCCTTTTGCCAAAACCCCCTGGCTCCTGTGCTCTGCTCCTTTTCCTTCTTCTTTCTTCTAAATTACTTTTTAGTCCTTCTGTTTAATTGCAGTAGCACTTCTTGATTTAATTTGAGGCACTAAATCAATTTATAAAAATTTGCCAAAATTTGTGGGGCCTTCCCATAATGTGCAGAAGCTCCACAAAAATTGGCTTTGCAAAATAAAATGTTTTGAAACATTTTCTTTTATAGTGTTTCAATTATGGTATTTTAATTTATTTCTACTTTGTTTACTTTTAAATTTTTAAAACTAGTTTGAAAATAATATTTGAGAGAGATAAGTAGTAAGGATGAGATGGGAGGGTTTGCACTACCACTCCACTGAGTTTTGTTCGAAACAAATTGAGATCCTCACTTGGAGAATTTGTGTGGCACTTGCCACATTTATTTTCTTGTTTTGCTTTTACTTTATTTCTCTCCTTTTCTTCATGTTTGTCTTTAGAGCAAGCAACACACCAACAAGAAGAAATAAACAACACAAGCAAGAATATGGTCAACACATATAATTAAGCAAAAGTTTTTGTTGGCTCTCATTTTTGGAATAATAATATTGATTAATATTTTTGGGATGTTACAATCCTTCCCCCCTTAGAATAAATCTCGTCCCGAGATTTGCTAGGCCTGGGTACTAAAGAGGTCTGGAAATTCGCTTCGAAGATATCTTCGCGTTCCCAAGTTGCTTCTTCTTCAGAGTGGTTAGTCCACTGGACTTTGTAAAACTTGATCGCACGTCTTCGGGTAACACGAACATCTTCTTCGAGAATTTTGAGGGGTCTCTCACGATAAGTCAGGTCTTGGTTCAGGTCGATGGAGAGGTGGTCGATGTTTTTGAAAACATCAGGCTGGTCAGGAACTTCAAGACACTTCCGGAGCAAGGAAATGTGGAAGACATCATGATAATCTCCTAACTCTGGGGTAACTCCAGCTGATAGGATACTTCTCCTCGACGAGCAAGGACCTTGAAGGGTCCAATATACCTTGGCGCTAACTTTCCTTTGACATGGAAACGCTGCATTCCTTTGAGGGGTGTCACTCGGAGATAAACATGATCTCCGACTGAAAGTGAGGTCACGGCGCTTGGTGTCAGCATAACTCTTCTGACGGGATTGGGCAGTTTTGAGGCGTTCACGAATAAGCTGAACTTGCTCTTCAGCTTCACGGAGGGTATCTGGTCCAAACAATTTGCCTTCTCCGGTATCGGACCAATTCAGGGGTGTACGACACTTCTTGCCGTAAAGGGCTTCAAAAGGGGCCATTTGCAGACTGGACTGATAACTGTTGTTGTACGAGAACTCTGCAAACGGAAGACAATCTTCCCACTTGGAACCATAGGATAGAACACATGCACGAAGCATGTCCTCCAATATCTGGTTCACTCGCTCAGTTTGGCCATCGGTCTGGGGATGATAAGCTGTGCTAAATGCTAACTTGGTTCCGAGGGCTTCATGAAGGGATTTCCAGAATCTTGAGGTGAATTGCGTGCCTCTATCAGATACAATCTTCTTAGGCACACCATGCAGGCTTACTATTCTGGAAATATACAGGTCTGCTAACTGGGCTCCATTGTGAGTGGTCTTGACGGGTATAAAATGAGCAACCTTGGTCAGTCGATCAACGATGACCCAGATTGAATCATGGCCTCGGTTGGATCTTGGAAGTCCGGTAATAAAATCCATTCCAATCTCATCCCACTTCCACTCGGGAATTTTCAAAGGTTGAAGCAATCCAGCGGGCGCTGATGTTCAGCCTTGACTCGCTGACAGATGTCACACTTGGCTACGAAAGAACCAATCTCTCGCTTCATTCCATGCCACCAAAATCTTTCTCGAAGGTCTTGGTACATTTTGGTTCCGCCGGGGTGGATTGAATAAGGGGTCTCATGGGCCTCCTTAGGATTAACTCCTTAAGTTCCGTGACATTGGGCACACAGATACGGTCATTGAATTTCAGCACTCCTTCAGCATCTTCGGTAAAACCGGGTGCTTTGCCGAGGGAAATCTTCTTCCTAATTCCCTCAATGCTTTCATGACCTTTTTGGGCTTCTTTGATTTGATCCATCAGGGTTGGGGTTAACTCTAAATTGGCGAGATAACCATGGCTAACAAGCTCTAGTCCAAATCTTGAACTCTTTGAACAAGGCTGGCTGTTCGGCTTGGATCAGGGCATTCAGGGTGCAAGGTTTGCGACTAAGGGCATCGGCAACTACATTAGCCTTTCCAGGGTGATAATGGATTCCAATATCATAATCCTTGATTAATTCCATCCATCTCCTCTGTCGCAGGTTCAATCTTCTGGGTGAAAATATACTTCAAGCTTTGATCGTATAGATCTCACAGCGATGTCCCGCAAGATAGGGACGCCACTTCTTAAGAGCAAAGACTACAGCAGCTAACTCCAAGTCATGGTTGGGTAATTCTCTTCATGCGGTCGCAACTGCCGGGACAGATACGACACAACTTTGCCTTCTTGCATCAGAACGCAACCAAGTCCGAGGCGTGATGCATCGCAATACACGTCGAAACTCTGGGTGACGTCTGGCATAATCAATTGGGGCTGAGGTTAGTCTCTTCTTCAGTTCTTGGAAACTATCCTCACACTTCTGAGTCCATTCAAATTTCTTGTCCTTCTTCAACAGTTGGGTCAGAGGTTTGGCTATACTGGAAAATCCTTCAACGAACTTGCGGTAATAACCGGCAAGTCCGAGAAAGCTTCGGATTTCAAAAACATTGGTTGGGGATAACCAGTCAAGAATGGCTTGTATCTTCTCAGGGTCAACAGAAATTCCTCCAGCGGATACAATATGTCCAAGAAATGCCACTTCACTGAGCCAAAACTCACACTTGCTAAGCTTGGCATACAGCTGGTGCTCTTGGAGGGTCTCCAAAACTAGACGCAGGTGTTCAGCATGCTCTTCTTCGGTCTTGGAATAAATAAGGATGTCATCAAGGAAAACTACCACGAACTTGTCGAGGTACTCCATGAAAATCTTGTTCATGAGATTCATGAAATAGGCTGGGGCATTGGTCAGCCAAAGGACATCACGGTGTATTCAAACAAACCGTAACGGGTGGTGAAGGCGGTCTTGGGAATGTCTGTCTCTCGGATCTTCAACTGATGGTAACCTGTCCGAAGATCGATCTTTGAAAAGACTCGGGCTCCGTTCATTTGATCGAACAGATCCTCGATCTTGGGAAGAGGGTACTTGTTTTTAATGGTCACGTCATTCAGCTTGCGATAATCCACACACAGGCGTGTGGTACCGTCTCTCTTGTCCACAAAAATAATGGGTGATCCCCATGGTGAAGCGCTTGGGCGGACAAGACCTTTGCTTAGCATATCAGCCAACTGCTTCTTCAACTCAACCAGTTCTTCCGGATTCATCCGATAAGGCTTTTGGGATATGGGGGATGTCCTGGGATAAGCTCAATTATGAACTCAATATCCCGGTCTGGCGGCATACCAGGCAATTCTTCTGGGAAACATCCTTGAACAGGTGAACAACACGGATCTCATCTAGGGCGGGTCGAGCTATGCTCTCATGGCATCCGGGTCTGGTCTGGCTGGTCTCAGATGCATACTCCACTTCAACTCCATCATCAGAAGTGAGAGAAACAGCTCTTCGGGCACAGTCAATACGACCGTGATACTTGGCTAACCAATCCATTCCAAGAATAACATCTATGCCTTGGTTTCCTAAGATAATTAGGTCGGCTGCAAACCTTCCTCCTCCAATTTCTATGGGGGTTTCGGAACACATCTGGTTGGTTTTGGCTAACAGTCCTGGGGTTTGTACCAACATTGGTTTGGGTAAAAGACTCCCGACTAAACCTCCCTTAGAAACAAACTCTTTGGTAATAAACGAATGGGTAGCACCAGAATCAAACAGAACAGTTGCAGGTACTGAGTTGACAAGGAACGTACCCAGCACAACATCTGGCGCTTCTTCAGCCTCTTCAGCATTGATGTGGTGCAGACGGCCTCTGACAACAGCAGCATTCCCGCGGGGTGCGGCATTCTTGCCATTACCATTTCCATTGCGGCCTTGACCATTGTTCGGTGCAGGTGCATTGGGGCGCTGGACAGGCTTCTTGGGATTGGGGCATTCTCTGGAGTAATGTCCTGCGCCGCATTCAAAGCAGACAACCTTGGGGCGGAGTTGAAGTTATTGAAGTTTCCTCCAGAACGGTTATTGTCATTGGGGCGGTTGAAGTTGTTTGGGCGGTTAGGGAAATTGGGGCGTGGTGCTTGGGGTGGACGATAGGCAGGCCTGGGGTTCTGCTGAAAGATACGAGGTTTCTGGCTGCTCGAACCTTCCTGAGCATTCATCCTCCTCTTGCGACCTTCATACATAGACTTGCGCTTGGTCTCCAGCTGGATGGCTTTGTCCACAAGTGACTCCAGATCACGGAAGTCATGGATAACCAGAGCACACTGCAGTTCATCATGAAGTCCACTCATGAAACGCTCCATCTTCTTCTCTTCTTTGTCGGTGTCATCAGGAGCATACCGAGATAAGTCGGTAAACTCTCAGATAACCGACCACATCTTACTTCCCTGCCTCAGCTTGCGGAATCATCCTTCTTCCTCTCAATGAGTCCAAGGGAATGTGCTTCTTGCGGAACTTCTCCTGGAACTCAGCCCAGTTGATGACATGACCAGCTGCTGGAGAGCCTTGGTAGTTTCCCACCAAGCTCTTGCAGGTCCAGCGAGATAGTGGGTTGCATACAACACTTTCTCATTTTCTCCCACAGCAGCAACTTCCAGATTGTTGTCGATGGTGCGAAGCCAATCATCGGCCTCCAGTGGGTGAAGTCCCTTGGAATAGGTGGGTGGGTTGGTCTTCTGGAAATCGCCTAAGGTAGATCGCTGGTTCTCATGCCATTGCCATTACCACCGTTGTTGTTGTTGTTGTTGTTGTTGTTATAAGCGGCTGCGAGTTGTTGTAGGCAGCGAGATGAGCTGGCGCTCTGCCGGGCATTTTCACGTTCCTCCATGATAAGCGCGAGAAGTTGGGGGGGTTGGGTCCGGTGGTGGTGGTGCTGATCCTGATCCTCCGCATTGCGCGACGGGGCGGCATCCTGAAGCACACCGGGTATAAGAGCAAGGCAAGAAAAGTTCGACTAAGGGAAAAGACGATTCTCAAGTGGTTGATTAATTTAAGATTTATATGAAAATAGTTCACACAGATTTAACAAGACAAACATACTTATATTTCACAAACACACATCAAGGAGTTCACAACAACATCAAGCTTACAACATCAAGCTTACAACATACATCTGGTTTCCAAAAGAACCACTACTTCGACTCGACTAGCTATAGGGGGTCAACCTAATCCTGCGGTAGTGATCAAGTCACTCGCCTACTGAGGTGGAACCTCCAGCTCTAACACGTCAGCATCTGACTGGTAGGCTGGCTCCTCGGGATCCTCCTCCTCGTCCTCGAGAACTGGCTCGAGTGGCTCCTCCTCCTCGTCAACTAACTCCTCCTCATCATCCTCCTCCTCACAGTCCATCTCCTCCACGAAGTCATCATCGTCACTGAGGAAAGCGTTGTTCTCCTTGCGGAGATCCTCGCCCTCCTCCTCCATCTCGTCAGTATGGTGCTCTAGATCCTCAATCAGTCCGTCCTGCTCTGCCACCTTCGTGCGGAGCTTCACGATAGTCTTCCTCAGCTGGGCCCTCTTCCTGAGAAGAGCAACCTTCTCCACCATCAGCTTCATCTCGTTCTCGCGAAGCTCAACGAGCGACTCGCGGTCGAAGTGGAGCTGAATCCTAGTGCGCAACAGATCATCCTGAGTGCACTGAAGTAAGATCTCCATGTCCATGATGTAGCTCCCAAACATCGGGTGGTAAGGTGAAGGAGTAGGGTGTCCATCGCAGTTGCGCCTCCCGTAGAACCGGAAACGGGAGTCTACTAACTCCGCCTTGTGCTCCTCACAAAGTCGGGCTAGCATCCTCTGTGTAGCAGTACAGAGACCATCAACCCAGGTGGCCTCCTTGGTGGTGAAGATGAGCGTCCTGGAACTGGGAGACTTGATGTTCCTGCGAACTGACGACTGATGAGCCAGCTCAGCCTTCCGACACCGTGAACATCAATCTGAGCTCCCTCAAACTCTGGAGCGGGGCGACCTAACAGCTTGGTCAACTCGAACAAGTCCCTCTCAAACGTCAACTTGCTGTCCTTCTCCAGCTGAACGAACTCGGTCCAATGGAGTGCCATCTACAATTTTTAAGCAAAATTTTAAGTTAGTTAGGTGACAAGTATATCAAAATTTTAATATAGTAGGGCAACAAGTGAGTCAAATTTTAAGCTTAATGAGAGGTGTGCAAAATTTTAGGGATACCAAGGAAAATGTAATATTTAATGGAGTAAAATTTTGCATAAGTAAGAGGATTGGAGATAAGCAATTTTCGAAAATACTTCATTCCTTTCTTTTTAGAAATTCATCTTTTGTAACATTTGACAAACGACCATGCTAACTAAGGTTTCCTAAAGTCAGGATGGCTCTGATACCAAGTCTGTGGGGACCCCGGACTAGCTGTCCGAAATACCCGATTATGCTTAACACAACGATCCCGTGATCAGTCTGTCGTTGCACATAATCCGAATTGGATACCAAAGTTTACATCCATTACAGTACCGAATAAAAGTCTTACATAAATGGTCATTTAGACCAAGTTCTTACATAGGTGCCTTCATGGGCCAAACCAAAATATCAGCGGAAGCTACGGCGTAGTAGACATCATATTCTAACGATGACACCCGACAGGCAGCTGACTTGTGGAGATCCTTAGTTGCGTAGAAGTCGCCATATTCCTGCTCGGCGTAGTGCTCCTCCTCGTAGTCTGGCTAGGACAATAGCCAGGGACGAAACCAATATGAGTACATTTGAATGTACTCGCAAACTACCCCAACATGAGTATGCACTTTTATTTGTTTTAAAACATCTCTATATCTTTATTGAAAAAGGTAAGAAGAGTTTTATAACCATCTTTGAAAGAAGTCACCATCTCATTTTGTTTCTCAAAAACTCCTCCTTTTCATGACCATGGCTCACCATAGTCCATTTATTCCAACAACTCATACCACTTCATTTGGTATAGCTGTGTAACACCATCACCATTTCAGTTTCTTTTAAACTTAAAAGCTTTTCCAAAAACTTGCACATGGTCTAGGACAGCCTCCCAACTGTCCATATCCGAGGACTCGGCTATTCGAATAGTTTTACACTCTGCAGAGGTAGCACGCTTTTCCCCATCCATCCGGCAACTCATCGTGTCTGCCACGTCTCGCCATACAAGGTGTATGCGAAGTAAGCCGCCGACCATAGCCTGTCCTTTGCTCATGCTAGTATAGGACCCTACCGCTACGAATTTATCATCCTTTCCATCACACCCAGTCCAGATTCCCCGTCGGGAAACCTAAGTGTGAGGACTCGTAGTTCTGCCCGGCGAGCGAACCCTTCAATCCTCCCACCATCGTGTTAGGACCCAGGTCAGGGGTAGGTCACCAAACCATCCCCTCATGGAACGAGGTCATCCTCGTTGTTGAGGCATCCCATACTAATATGAGCAAATTATATGACTACGCCCTTTCCCATATGTGGGTAGATGTGGTCGCACAGGGTATGATTGGTTGTCATAGTACTAGGACACAATGTGCATTTTTCATAAACATCACCATTCTCCACTTCTTTACTTCCACACCGACATCTCGGTATTCCATAACCACAAGTCTTTTTAAAGGAGTTTTGAATAAACAACATTGTTTCCCATCCTAAAGTTTTATATAAGCTACTACATAGGGTGGCAAAATAATATCCATATACTTTTCGAAAAGGTTTTGTAAACCATTGCCTTAAGAGTAAATCATTTGATCAAAGTAGATGCATATGTATTTAGGTGCAAGCTCAGGGAGTAGCTTGCCTTGCTTGGCAAAGTGATCTTGCTCTTGTTCTTCGATTCAGCAAACTCTCCTTCCTCGATATATCCGACAACGTTCTCGTCTAATTAATAAACAAACAATGCAAACAATCACTAATCTATACAAGCAATCATCTCAACACAACAATCATGAACATCACAATTAGCTACTGCACACATCAAACCATACAATTTGGTTTCAAAATATTTGAATTAAACATTATTTAATTACTTCTAAATTATGGCAGAAACTTGTTGAACATGTTTAATTCAATAACTTGAGTTCTGTTGGTCACAAAAATACAAACTAAATTCTATAGAAAGCTACTGATGTGTAGAAGACAACACAATTGAGTTTGGATTAATTTGAGTTACCAAACTCCCTACACATTGTTTGAATCAGAAGCTTAATAATCAAGTTTTAGCTACCAATTAAATTATGTTGCTCCAAAATTAAATCCTTTTAGGGGTAACTAAACATGACTAATGTGACCTAACAAAATTGGTCCTAATCATTTGGGTTAACCATTTAAACATATTTAAATGTTTGATTGCAGAAGGGTGTTCAAACTTCAATTCATACTAAACAATTAATACTGCACAAATAATTCTACCAAAATTAGGGAAGCTAAACATGGCAGTACTAAGCTAGCAAAATTGGTTTGGAATTATTTGGACTAACAGAGTATCAGAAACAAACAAGTTTAGAATTTAAACCTTCTGTAGTTTTTTAATAATACTTTTATTTATTTAATTAAATGACATGAGACCAATTGGGTTGGTTAAACATTTTCATAAGCTTTCCAGAACAATTGAGTTTGATTTATTTGGATTCCTAAATCTTGAAATATTGATTTTCTAAGTTGGGTCCAGTACTGAAATTTCCAGAGAAAACTAAATTCGAAAATCTAATTGCTCTGGATAATGTTTAAAACACTGACAGGTGGGGCCAGCTTGCCAGCGGCTATCTACAGCGAATCTCACCTAGGGGGCTCGGGAAGGCTCGGCGAAGGCGTGGATCGACGGCGGAGGCTCGGGTAAGGCTGCTGGAAGAACTTGCGCTTGCTGGGAGGGCTGGTTCGTCGGCGGTGAGTTCCCGGACTTCCACGGCCTCGGCAGCGGACTCCGGCGAGCTCCTGGCGACGCGTCTGTGCATGAAAACGAGGAAGAAAGAGCTCGGGTGAGTGCGGTGAGGGTGGAGAACAAGGTTCAGGGCAGAGAGGGGACAATGGTGGGGTGTGGCGTTGCGGCCATGCTCGACCTGGACGGCGGCGACGGTTGCGGCCGTGCACGCCCTTCTGGCGGTGCACAGATCAAATTGGAGCGAGGGAGAGTGAGTGGGGGTGGTGTGGAGTTCCAGAGGGGTGCGGGGGTGGTCTTATAGGGTCGGGCGGTCCACGATGGTCGCGGTTCACGGCGACGGCCATGGCGCGCCCGAGGTGATCGATTCCTCGATTCCGCGGCGAGGGTGCAGGGGATCGTGGCGACGTGATGTTTACCGGGGTCCGGACGTGTTCTAGAAGCATCTAGACGAGCTGTGCGTGTCGGCGTGCAGAGAGGTGCGCCAATTTGGGACGGCGCCGTCGGAGTGCCTACGGCGATGCAGAGGGGGACAGGGCGGCGATTTCGGCAACGGGGTGCTCGAGTTCGTGCAGAGGGCGCAGAGGCGACGACCGTGGACGACTGCGAGCGAGAGGGGGGCCTGGGGGGCCCGGGGAAACGGCGACGCGCGCGGCGTGCGGCGATGACACGGCGACGGAGAGGTAGCCGATGACCCTTTTGCCAAAACCCCCCTGGCTCCTGTGCTCTGCTCCTTTTCCTTCTTCTTTCTTCTAATTACTTTTTAGTCCTTCTGTTTAATTGCAGTAGCACTTCTTGATTTAATTTGAGGCACTAAATCAATTTATAAATATTTGCCAAAATTTGTGGGGCCTTCCCATAATGTGCAGAAGCTCCACAAAAATTGGCTTTGCAAAATAAAATGTTTTGAAACATTTTCTTTTATAGTGTTTCAATTATGGTATTTTAATTTATTTCTACTTTGTTTACTTTTAAATTTTTAAAACTAGTTTGAAAATAATATTTGAGAGAGATAAGTAGTAAGGATGAGATGGGAGGGTTTGCACTACCACTCCACTGAGTTTTGTTGGAAACAAATTGAGATCCTCACTTGGAGAATTTGTGTGGCACTTGCCACATTTATTTTCTTGTTTTGCTTTTACTTTATTTCTCTCCTTTTCTTCATGTTTGTCTTTAGAGCAAGCAACACACCAACAAGAAGAAATAAACAACACAGGCAAGAATATGAGGTCAACACATATAATTAAGCAAAAGTTTTTTGTTGGCTCTCATTTTTGGAATAATAATATTGATTAATATTTTTGGGATGTTACAGGGAGGTTTAGTCGAGAGCCTCTTACCCAAACCCATGGTCATCCAAATCCCAGAATCCACCGTAGAAACCAAGTTGTTTTGCCGCGATGTTTCCCTTGAGATCAAAGGAGAAAAGTTTCCAGTCGACTTAATCGTTCTGGGAACCCAAGGCATAGATGTTATACTCGGTATGAATTGGCTAGCCAAGTACCATGGTCGAATTGACTGTGCCAGAAGAGCTGTATCCATCACCACCGACAAAGAAGTAGAAGTGGAGTATGTGTCTGAAACCAACCCTTCCCAACCAGGCTGCCATGAGGGCATAGCTCGACCCACCCTAGATGAGATCCGTGTTGTTCACCTATTTCGGGATGTTTTCCCTGAAGAATTGCCTGGTATGCCGCCAGACCGGGATATTGAGTTCATAATTGAGCTTATCCCAGGAACAACCCCTATATCCCAAAGACCTTATCGGATGAATCTGGAAGAACTGGTTGAATTGAAGAAGCAGTTGGCTGATATGCTCAGCAAAGGACTTGTTCGTCCAAGCGCTTCACCTTGGGGATCACCCATTATTTTTGTGGACAAGAGAGATGGTACCACACGCCTGTGTGTGGACTATCGCAAGCTAAATGACGTGACATTTTATTATAAATTTTGAAGTTGCTTTAAATTTTCTAAAGAATTATAAATTTGTATTTAAGAAAAATGTCATATTTAAACCCTATGAACAAAAGTTGTTCAAAACATTTTATTTTGACACCCCAATTTTTTTGGAGCTTCTACATGTTATGGGGAGGCTACCTGATTTTTCTCATAATTTTCTAAAATGTTTAAGTGCCTCAATTAAATTCCTAGAAGTTACTGGAAATAAAAGAAATAGAAGAAAAAGCAGCCAGGGGGTTTTCTGTAAAAGTGCCATCGTCTTCCTGTAGCTCCAGTGGGCGCGGCATGGCGCCAGTGGGCGCGGCATGGCGCCACTGTGCCGCTCCCTTCCTGCCGCGCGAGGAGGATAAGGAGGCCCCCCAGGCGCTCCTCTGCTCCTCTCCCTCATTCATTCACTCACCTGCTCTCTCTCTCTCTCTGCTCCTCTCCACGACCCGAAACCCTAACCTCGGCCGAGCTCACCGTCGAGCACGGCCGTCGATTGAAGCCTCCCAGAGTAGATCGAAGGCCGCCATCTTCCTCGCCTCGTCTCCCTCTTCTTCCGCGAGCAAAGAATCGACGCGGGAAGCCGCGAATCGAGCGGGAAATCTTCATCCTCTCCCGCTCCGGCCGTCACCTTGCCGGGAAGCTCGCGGGCTGCACATACCACCATTCTACGCCATTTTTGTCTCCCTGAGATGCCCTCATCGCAAGCTAACTCCTGGACATCACCTTTTCTTCTTAGGGCACCGGAGTCGCCGACGCCGTCCTCGCCCTGCTCCTGCTCGACTTGCGCTGCCGTGCTTGTCGGGAGGAAGACGAAGGCTCGTACCGCTTCGCTCCGCTCATGGGCCGCTGGCTGGGCCGTGATCTACGTCGCACGGCACGGATCTGGGCCAGATCTGGCCCATTCCTCTTTTTTTCAGTAGATCTAATATCTGTTTTGGTTTCCTGTTTAAATTGCAGTGTAGGTTTAATTCATTTGTGGTAGATCTGTGATAGATAATTGAGTGATTCAAATTTTGTAGAGTTCCTATGTGTTTTCTTAATTAGGTAGAACTGGCTGTTTGCAAAATATATTTTTAACTGTTGTCTAGATTTAATCTTGTAAAAAGTTCCTTTTCACTAAATCATTAAATATCTAGAGTTTTATAAATCCAAATATTGCAAACTAAAATTCCATGGATAGCCTGAAGTGATACCTTCCTTGCTGTGTTGGTCTTGTATGCAAAAGAAGTCTAAAACAAAAGTTCTATTCTTTTTTACTAAAACCACAAGAGAGCACTTTGGTGATTTTTGTAGATTTTTGTGAGATGATTTTTGAAGCAAATCCAATTGTGTTAGTTTCTAATGGTATCAAGGAGCCCAAATCTAGCGGGGCATGATTGTTTGACTAACAGAACTCTCTGGGTGTAATATTTAGTAAAAGTGATGTTCTGCCTCTATTTAAAAGAAAAGAATCTAATTGCCTTGTTTACAAAATTGTGTTTTATGCTTGTTAATGACTGTTTTGGTACTATTGCTTGCATGTTATTATTTTTAGCATGTTATAATATGTTAGTACTGTTAGTGGTTGGAATTAAACTTGTTTAAAGCTAAGCATGTGTTGTTAAGTGATGTTTGAAAACGTTAACTATTGTTTAATGATGATTGGGTGTTTGATAATTTTTATAAGATGAATAAACACTTTCAACTAAAATTCTAAGCTGCTGGTTGATTATGTTTGTTAATAATTCTTAGCCTTGCAAGTTGAAGGTAATCCCAAGAAGATGCCTAATCACTACCTTAACCCTATTTGTAATCAAATAAATAGTGTTATGAGTTGCCAAGCATGTTTGCTAGATACTAATCTTGCACCATGCTTGCTGCTTGTTAGTTGCTTTATATCAACACCTAGCTTGGTGAAGAGTTTAACCTACAGATAATATTTAATGACTTAACTTTTGTCTGAAGTATTTCTTGTTTAAAGAAAATGTTTGTTAGGTACCTTTAATAGAGGATGTCTTGGTGCTCTATGTCTTTAGCATGTGTTTGGTGTTATACTCGAGAAACGCGTTTTGGCTCCCGGGAGCACATGCTCCCGGTATGTCCAAAAAAAATTTAAAAATTCAAAACTTGTCGAAAAATTCCGAAAACAATCATGCACGTACCTGAGCATGTCACGCGCCGTCGTGTAAAATTTGGCGACGAATCGACATCGTATGCGCCCTGTGCAAAAATGACAAATCTCAGATCTGAAAATTCAAAATTTTGGATCTCATTTTCTGTCAGAACTTTGTCATTTTTGCACAGGGCGCATACGATGTCGATTCGTCGCCAAATTTGACACGACGGTGCATGACATGCTCAGGTACGTGCATGATTTTTTTCGGAATTTTTCGACAAGTTTTGAATTTTTGAAAAAAATTTGGACATACCGGGAGCATGTGCTCCCGGGAGCCAAAATGGGTTTCTGGTTTTACTCCTGCTAGTATGATGCCCTTGGGATGTTGTCTGGGTAAATTGGCTTGTTAAGTAAATTGTTTTGTTAGCATAGAAGTTAAACATGTGGCTATGTGATGTTCTGCTTGTTTGGATTAATTTCTTGTTAGCATCTACCTAACTGTGGTGATTGTTGTTAAGTGTTTGTTTTTAGTTCAACTAGTATCTTTTATTTATGATTGCTGTAGCTTTAGTAAATAAATTGTGCTAGGCTTGTTATTAAGCCAGTTTTCCTTGAAGTGTTCTTAGAGTAGATTTTAGTTTGTTGCTTGATTAAATTAGTGTTATGTTTTTGGTATGATGCCTTGTTTGTATACCACTTGTGGTTTGGTTGCTTATTGAGTGTTGTTTTATTTTCATGTTTGCGACGCTAGATATAAACGCTGCCGGAGTGGTCTTTGGAAAGGATTTATTGAAGAAACGTCGGAGTTTATTTCTTTGATCAGTGAGAAGAAGTCCAGGGACATTATGCTGAAATCAGGCAAGCTACTCTCTGAGCTTGCATCTATATACCTCTATTTTGGTTCACATGTTTTACTTATAAAGAGCATAAGTGATTTATGTGGTGTTTGCCACTAAAGCTTTGATTTTGAAAACCCTTTTTCCAAAATACAAGTATATTATTTTGACACCCTATATGGAGATATTAGATGGAAATTCTTTTCCAAACTATGGGATAGGAAAAAATATTGTTTACTCAAAACTCCTTTGAAAATATTTGTATGGATATGGAAGGCCGAGATGTCAGTGTGGAAGTGAAGAAATGGAGTATGGTGATGTTTATGAAAAATGCACATTGTGTCCTTGTACTTACGTCGACCAGCCGATACCCTGTGCGACCACATTTACCCACATATGGGAAAGGGCGCAGTCATATAATTTGCTCATATTAGTATGGGATGCCTCAACAACGGAGATGACTCCGTTCCATGAGGGGATGGTTCGGTGACCTACCCCTGACCCGGGTCCTCTAAAGAGAAGAATGCCGACGGGCTGTTATGGATAAATTGGAGATAGAGGATAGAAGGATCGTCCCCTATACACCGCCGGGCAGAACTATGAGTCCTCACACTTAGATTCCGACGGGCTGGGTTAAGTGTTGATGGAAAGTGTCATAGCGGCAGGGTCCTATACTAGCATGAGCAAAGGAAAGGCTATGGTCGGCGACTCAACTTCGCATACACCTTGTATGGCGGGACGTGGCTGACACGATGAGTTGCCGGATGGATGTGGGAAAAGCGTGCTACCTCTGCAGAGTGTAAAAACTATTCGAATAGCCGAGTCCTCGGATATGGACAGTTGGGAGTCCCTACTTTGACCTATGTGCAAGTTTTGCAAAGTTTTAAGATTTGAAAAGAAAAATGGAGATGTTTTATATGGGCAACTATACCGAAGGGCTGGTATGTGGTTGCTGGAAAAGAGGAAGACTATGAAGGGCTATGGACGAGAAGTGCAGAGTTTTGTGTTTTGAAAGTGGAAAATGTCTTATGCAACTATACCGAAGGGCTGGTATAAGGTTGTTGGAAAATGATTGACCATGAAGGGCTATGGTCGAAAAAAAGGAGGAGTTTTGGAGAAATAAACAGATGGTGATTTTCCGGGGGAAATGTTTATAAAAGAGACTTCTTACTTTTTCAACAAAGATGTATTTTCGGGAAAAAGTTTTAAAAGAGACTTCTTACAAAGACAGATTTATGGGAACAAGTTCTAAAAGCCTTCTTTCCTTTTTTTCAAATAAAGTTATAAGAATTTCAAACAAAGGTTTATTAAACAAAAGTCTATCCTTCTCTTTTTCAATAAGGATGTAGAGATTTCAAAGCAAAGAAAGTTTTATTTAAACAATAAAAAGAGTAATGCATGCTCATTTCGGGGGTAGTTTGCGAGTACAATCAAATGTACTCATATTGGTTTCGTCCCTGGCTATTGTCTTAGCCAGATTTTGAAGAAGAACAGTTCGAAGGAGAAGTTTTCATGGACGTCGATGCGAACTAGGGCGCTTCCCAGTCAGCTGCCTGTAGGGTTATGGCAAATGACTTGGGCTCCACGTTGTTTGATGATTTTCCGCTGCAAGTACCTGTTGAAGTTTATGGCTTCAATCAAGTAAGTAAATTCATTCGGTATTTATGGATGTTCTTTTGATACCAGTTCGATTGTGCTCAGCGACACACTGATCATGGGATCGCTGATGTGTAGGCACAAGGGTATTTCGGACAGCTAGTCCGGGGTGCCCACACCCAGCGAACAGGGTGTGAAGGAAGACGGAGTAGAAGGTGGCACCGAGCTTGCCGAGGTCGCTCGCCGGCTTAAGCGCCGTGGCCTTGTGCTCGTTGGTCTTGGAGGCCACCATGTGGCGCACCTTGTCCAGCTACGCCTCCGAGTCGATGCGGTACCCAACCAGAGCTGGCTTGAGGGCTCCGTCCTGCTTCATCGCGGCAGGCTCGCTCGTCTGCGCCACCTCTTTGCCTTTCCTGGAGCCTGCAGCTTTCTTGGGCGCCATCGCAGCGGATTGCGGAGAAGGAGAAGCTCGGAGAAGATGTGCGCTCTGGGAAGGAGGAGGCGAAAGGGGAAGAACGAAGTAATGAGCACCTGCGCCGCGCTCGCAGGCTTTATCGCCCCGGCGAAGCCGTTACCAAGGCATGGTGGGCCCGCCACCACGCCCGTTACTGCCGAGGAGATCGTGGCAACGTGGGCGGTCGTGACTCGCCACGTGTCTCGGGCCAGGCAGGCTTCATTGGTCCCATGACGCTTCGCCTGCGTCCACAAGACTCCAGCGTGCCCATCGCGGGCCCGGGGGCTAATGTCGGCCCAGTGGAAACCAGGGTACCACGGGCCGGCCTGCCACAGCCCTCGACACTATACTGAGCTTTTCTGCTAAGGACCAGGCGTTCAGCCTGACGAGCCTCGTGAGGGATCTTTCCCTCGAGAGGGCCTCCCTTGTCTGGAATATCGCTAAGTCCCGGCGCACGTCTGCGCCACCCTCGCGAGGCTTCCCTCGCGAGGCGTCAAGTACTTCAGAACCTTGGCGAGGCACCCAGCCCTCGCGGGGTTCCTTCAAGTGGAAGCAAGCTCTGCACCCGCTGCAGAGCGCACATGGCCTCTGCGCCCGCCGCAGAGTGACGCGCGCGCCTGCGCGCGATGACGACGACGCCGCAGTTTCCTCTTTGGTGATTAAAGGCGGTCAACAAAGCAGCGCCATGGAAAGCGGACTCCAAGAATTGCCATTTTGGTGATAAGGGGACCGGCGGCCGCTACGCTCCAAGCCAACGTCACCGTGGGGCATCCCACGGACCTCTGCAGCGCCAGCATATCGTCCTGGATGGACGGTGGCTTTCTCAGCCTTGGAGCTCAGCTTTCTGCCATGGACCGCGTCCATGGACAGCCCCATCGCCGTGCATTGCGCTCCTCCTTCGTCGCCATGTGGTATCCCTTCCTGTCGTGGGTTTGTCACGTCAGGTGTCATAGATGACTTCGTAGGTGTGGGATTACGCGAGTCAAGCATCTCCGAGCTTGGGATCGCAGGAACAAAGATCAACACAGATTTACCCAGGTTCGGCCCCCTCAATGTGAGGTAAAAGACCTACTTCCTGCCTACCCTAGATTGGTATTGATATGATAATCGAGGTGTTACAATGGAGGCGATCCGATCTGGTACTCGCCGTATGAGCTAGGGTTTGGGCTTGATAGCTTGACCCGCTCTAAGTCCTGCGAGTCCTCTTTATATACACAGAGGCTCGCTAGGTTACAAAAGGAAACTTCCCCATAAGGAATACATCCACAGAGGCCTACTCGGAGACTACTTGGTCTTCACGTCCTCCGGGATATGTCTTCTAGATCTTTCCCTTATGGCGGTTCAATATTGGGCTTGCTCCCAAGTGGGCCTTCGTCCGTGCGAGTAAGTTAAGTCGCACTGGGCCGCGGGTTAATCCAGAAAGTATTCCCCCGACATTAGCCCCCAAGTTTAGCTTGGATTTCGAGTGAAGGCTCCTTCGTCTTAACAAACCCCTGAGCCGCGCACGTGAATTATCCCAGCTGAACTCCAATTTTCTTATTTCCAATCTGCGGCTTATAACTCTTCTTGGCGGCTCAAGAACGCGACTTATCCTGCCTTGACGGTTGATTTTCAGATCTAAACGTCTTCCGCGTCTGGGTTATTTATCTTGGCTCATCGTTTTCCCCAGCGTTCTGCATCAAGTCCTGTATTACGCATCCGCTACTCCTTTCCGCCGCCTCCAATCTCGCTTCTCGTACTCACAATCCTTCGGTGGATATCTCCATCGATCTGAGAAAAATGTCTCGCCGCAAGTGCAACTGGGAAGGCTCGTGGGTCGACGAAGATTTCCTGGAATCCCTATCTGCACGGGGCCTTCTTCCGCCAAAAGATCAATGCGAATGGCGGGCGGCCGGTGAGGAGGTAATCCCCAATCCTCAACCAGGAGAAGTAGTGATTTTTGCGGAGCATGTTGAGCGCGGGTTCAAGCCCCCGGGCTCTCTCTTCTTCCGCTCCTTGATGCAGCGGTTAGGTCTCCGCTTCCATGATATTGGCCCTAATTCGATGTTGCAAGTGAGCAACTTCCACGTCCTCTGCGAAGATTATCTGGGTATCCCGCCTTCAATAGATTTCTGGCTTGCTCTTTTCAATTGCAATAGTCAAAGGGAAACCACAGATGGTCCTTTTCTCCAATGCGGCGCCATTTCCTTCCAACGCCGTAGGGGTAGTATCTTCCCAAAACTAACTCTTGCCAAGAAAATCAAGGAGTGGCAAAGGACATTCTTCTATTGTAAAAACACTTCTCCTGAGGGTGAAATTCCTCTCCTCTTTGGTCTCCTCTTCCCTTCGAGGCTACCGATGCTTGTCTTCCAAACCTGATCCTTCTTCGTTACCCTTTATCGAATCCCTTCTAGACAAGGTGAGAGCGCTGACACTCCATGGTCTCACTGGATTAGATCTCATATCTTGCTGGACTAAATGGCGAGTTCAGCCTGTGAGTCGCCGCTCGCGGCTTATGATGGATTTCACTTGTCATGCAAATGACGTCGATCGCACTTGCCCTGAAGATTGGGACAAAGGGGAGTGGATAAATTTCATTCGCCGAGTGACGGACGAGGATATTGACTCGTATGACAACGTCGGACTTGCTCCCTTCTGGGCTGAGCACAAGCCTTTTGTGGTAATGTTTACTTGTCACTGTTTCCTCGAAAATTCCTTCTCCAAAATTAATTATTTCTGACCTGAGCTCCTTTTCAGATCGATCCCTATTTCTGGGTTCTTCCTCAGAGGACGTCGACTTGAACCAAGGAACCGTGGCTGAGTCGTCAAACAAGCCGCAGCCTTTGGCGAAGATACAGTTATGCACGAGGGTAGTGCTTCTGAAGAGGAACAACAAATGGCCGACGCTCTTTGTCCTCGACTCCAAATACACCTTTCCTGGAACTTCCTGAGGTGCCTCGCAGGTCCTCGAAACGTATTTTATGCCAGAGCTCAGAAGACCCCGCGCAGCCTGAGAAACGTCGCAAAGCCTTGGCATTACTAGCAGAAACAAGAGCTGCCAAATCTTTAAAACTCGCTGATCCCAACAAGGCTACTTTTTCTTCCGAGGCTGTTGCAAAGGATTGCTTCTCAATAAGCTCGGGTAATTGTTTGCGACTCTTCTCCTTTTCTTTTTGTGTTTACGTTTTCTGGCAAGGAATTGCTGATCACTACTTCTTTTCATACTCTGTAGGTTCAGATTTGCAAGGTTTATCTTCTCCTTCCTCTGGTTGCCTGATGAAGAGTATCCGTGTCGCCTCTGGGTATGGTTCGCCTTCTTTTCAATGTTGCGGCTCTGCTAGGTCAGCTTATTAACCCATCAATGTTTTGCAGGGCATGTCTGAAGAGGCTACCAAGTCTAATTCCCATCCCACTTCTTCTCAGCAAGCTATGAGCGAGGATGATGCTGCTGATGAAAACGTGGGAAACAGTAATGGTGCGACTCAACCAAGGCCCTCCCTGGAGGAAGGTATTGCAGACGCGGCTCCTGCCGCGACTCCAGTCGCAGCTCCATCCACAACTCCTGCTGCTGGTAGGGTATCTACTGAAAATAGAATTCCAGCTCCAGGAAATAGTTCTAAGTCAATCGCAGATGCCATAATTTCTGCTGGAGACAAGCATGCTGCTCTGCTGCGCGGCTTAGTTGAGCAATTTTCTTCAAGTCGCCAGGTACATATACCGTAGCCCCCAAGGATCAAAACCTTGTGTCATCGCACGGGGTGTTGATTCTTTTCCTGGCTTCAAATCTCGAGCCCCCAAATTCCTGGATAATTTACCTATGCGTTTTGCTCTTTGTTTTCAGCGTGAACTGTCCTTGCTTGATGCTTCTGGCTCAATAAAGGGTAAAGGCATTTCCATAGACCATCCTGAAATGATGCAGTCTCGCCTGGAGCAGCATAATGAGGTCATTAGGGACCAAGATCAGGAAATAAAATCTCTCAAAGGTCAACTCGACTCCTGCGAAGAGCAATTTAAAGAACTTGAAGCTGATATGCAGCAGCGACTCATGGAGAAAGACGAGGTCATTAGATCTTTGCGAGAAGGGCTGACTCTTAAATCTGAATTGATTGATCGCCTGAAGGGAGACCACGCAAAGGAACTCGCCGCGCGAGATGAAAAATATAACTCGCTGCTCAAAGCCTTTGAGGGTTTTGGCTCCATGGTCAAATCAGCCGTCCTGCAGCTTGCTGGTTGGTCTTTATTCCTTTAATCATACATATTTTGGGTAACCAACGTTAGTCTCTGACTTGTTTCTTGCCTTTTCTTTCTTTGACATAGGACCTGAGGCCCCAGTGTCCCGCTCCAATTTGAAGGATCAACTGGTATATCTGTCTGACCTCAGCCAGCGCTTCTTAAAGGTTACCAAGGAAGTTATGACGGTAATCACTCCTGCGACTGATGGCCCAACATCTTGCGAGTATTGGATAAATAAACTGCTCAAGGCTCCACATTATGTCTCTGATTGGAAACGATCCTCTGCTCGCGCCGGAGCCGCGCATGTCTTGACATTGCTTCGAGCATATTATCCAGAGATAGATGTTGGCAAGGTTGCTCGCCACGGCCTGGCGATGAGCGCAGATGATACTGAACTGCCAATAAGCGAGTACTTCGATATCTGGAAAGGGATGCGCGGTATGCCACAAAATTTGTTGATAACTTAGACTTGGGCACTTATCTGATAAATTCAATCTTGATGGGAGCAAGGTGTCAAGGAAAAGTCCTCAGGAGCTGAGTCATCTCGGGCTGCCACTCCAGCAACAGTATCTGGTGGCCCTTCTGCTCGTCTGGCGGCGCCCTGATTATTAGGACACCTGCGACTGCAACTGCGAGACAAGCCGCGCCAATTCCCACTCCTGTTGCTCGGAAGAGGAAAAATAAATAATGTGGGACATGCCCGTTAGTCTGTAAGATATTCATGTATTATAAACAGTATTTTTGTGACCTATAAGCAGGTTCTTTTCTTGATAATTCCATTAAGTAGACGCTCGCGCGGCTCAGTATTTCCTAGGAACATGTGTGTTCAGGGTCGAGAGCGGCCATGATAGGCAATCAAGCTCGATTGACGCCACACCCCAGTACTTTGGTCGCATAATGCAAGACGCTTCTAGCTTAAGGATTGCCACTAGTTTGGCAAAATTTGAGGTGCGATTGGTACTCGCGATGCTCGTAAGGAGCCCTCAAGGGTCAGTGATATATGAAATTCAAAAGACTCAGCGACTCAATGATAGTTGAGGCGAAACGACAAACCCTTGAATGTCAAGGGTGCCGGCTTTATTTCATAATCACTCGATGTTTTACAGGGTGTTACATGATGATGCAGGCCCTTTAATGCGGGTTTTCTATTCCCCGCAGGCCATGCATACTTGATACTCATCGCACTTA
This sequence comes from Poa pratensis, assembly GCA_947311845.1. Lineage (NCBI taxonomy): Eukaryota > Viridiplantae > Streptophyta > Magnoliopsida > Poales > Poaceae > Poa > Poa pratensis. The sequence continues at coordinate 25,082,122 of CAMZMU010000045.1, forward strand.
GTTGCGAATTAATACTCCTAACGGAGTGGGTTGAACACCTGATTGGTTCAATTTTGAGTCGCTAAAGCGACTCGGGTCGAGCATGATAGCTCCGATGTATATCTCATGTTGAAGCAGAGAGCAACTTTGTTAGCGATTAGCCGCACTGAGCTGCGACTTATGTTGAGTTGAGTTTGCTTTGTAAGGTCTCACGATAACTGAGCCCCTTTGGCTGGGGTTGTTGATCGAGGCTGGGTCTATGCACATGCGCCATTTCTTGTCTTCTTTTTGTATCAAGGCGACCTCTGGGGCATTATCTTGCTGATGCGCGACTTCTCGGTGGGTATTTACCATCCGGTGGCTGCATCCTGTTGGCCGCTTCCGCGGTACCTCCAACGCGACTCGTTTTGAGCTGCGATCACCGATCTGCGACTGATACCCATGTGAAGAGTTGGCGATACAAGCTTCTTCTGCGAGTACTGAGCCTGCGTTCTCGCATTCTAACGCTCTCTGTCTGTCTCCATATATTGTAATAACACCGTTTGGTCCTGGTATCTTTAACTGTAGGTAGACGTAGCAGGGGCGAGCGGTAAATTTGACATAGGCTTCTCTTCCAAAGATCGCATGATATGAGCTTTTGACTGCTACAACCTCAAAGTCTAGGAGCTCTGTGCGGAAGTTCCGCTCTGTTCCAAAGCTAACTTCAAGTGTTATCTTTCCGATTGGTCGCGTAACAGCTCCTGGGATTATGCCTTGAATTTCTTTCCTGGATGGTCGCAGCCTGTCTCGGGTATATTCATTCTTCGGAGCGTGTCTTGATATAGGATGTTTACTCTTCCTCCTCCGTCCATTAGGACCTTACTTAACTTGTATCCCGCGACTTCTGGCGTGACCACCAGAGCTGGCTGTCCTGGATCTCTTACTTCTGGGGGGTGATCGCCGCGACTCCAAATAACCGATTGCTCTGTCCAGCGACGATACCTTTCTGGCGTTGAAATCTGACCGCTCTTCCGGCTTCCATCCGTCGTTTGTACTCCACTGTATGAAACTGTCCTATGTTTCTTCTAGGTAAAACGTCAGGCTCTTGACGAGAGCTAGATTTATTCTTGTGCTGCATCGATCTGCTGCGAGCTGTATCTGGCGTGTCGCCTTCTTTCCACCTCCGGTAATAATGACATTGCGCCTTTGTGTGACCCGCTGGCCTGCCATCTCTCCTGCGATGTAAGTCGCAAGGCACGTCGAAGATCCCCTTGCAGTTATTAGGGGTAAGGCCTTATCACTCTTGCTCCTGCATCTGGTGTGCGCGACGTTCTGTCTTCGCGACTGGCAGTTTCCCGTTGGGTTCTGTGATAAGCCGCCTGTCCCTTATCTGTCTTTGCGTACTTGTCAGCGTTGCCAAAAGCTGGTCGAAACTATCAATCTTGTGCTCAGCGCGACTTAATTTGTGCACCAGCGGCTCAAATCTACAGTTCTTTCTCATAGCTTGTATTGCAGCTTGTACTGTTAAGTTTTTGGCGGAGCCAAGGATCTCCGCGATTCTCTTGATCCAGTCGCCGCTTGATTCGTCCTCTTTTTGAATGCATTGTCTAAGGTTTTTCATATCTTCTGTTTGGAATCTGCGATGAACTTGTCCTTCAAGTCTTCCCATGTGCTTATTGATTTTGATGGCAGCCTTAACAGCCAATCCCTAGCTTCTCCCTGTATTGCCAAGTGGAAGTATTTCGCACGTATTTCTTGAGTCACATCAGCCCCTGTCATGCTTGCCTCGTAATCTTCTATCCATAAGGCAGGGTCTTGGTCACTGCGATAGGTGGTGACTCGCTGCGACTCGTCGAAGTTCGGGGGGAAACGAGTGAGCCGTATTTCCTCTCCAAAACATGCTGGTCCTTTCAATAATGAATAGGAGTTTACTGGCGCTGAATCTTCATCTGAATCAGTTTCAATCTGGGATGGCTGAGTCGCTCCGGACGTCGCGACTCGCCTTCTATCTTCTTTTCTTTTTCCAATGATACCTGCAAACCTGCTAGCTGGTTGACCACTTCTTCGACGCTGCACTTTCTCCTCCCCATGATACCTCATTTTGCGGCTCATTGGGCGTGACTCCATACATATTTGCTTGTTGTAAAGCAGCGGTTTGTAGTAGGTCGATCGCATAGCGAGCTTCCTTATCAGCTCGTGTGTCTCCAACCGGTGCTATCTTTGACAATATCCCTATCGCGGCGTGCACGTTGCTCTCTGGGTCGCCGTGGAACTGTGATTTCATCTTCCTTTGTCCATCTTGATCTGATGTTTTTGCTGCCAACGACGGAGTCGCCACTCTTCTTCTTGGAGTTTCTTGCGCTCAGATGTCGTCTTGGTTCGCACCGCCTGGTGCTTCGGCTGGCAGCGACGGAGTCGTCGACCTTCTTCTTGGAGTTTTTCGCGCTCAGCCGCGAGTCTTTGTGCCTCTTCACAGAGCTCCGTCCTGATAGCTTCAATCTCTTCAATCTTGAGGTCTCCTTCCTGATTTGGTAGAGATCCCCAAACAGGTCTTGACGGGACGGGGATGGGCAATCTTGCCGTAGCTTGTTGTAGCTCCTCCAACACGCGGACCCTGACCGGCCGCAGCTCCTTCACCGATTCGCTTCCTTGAGTCGCGTCCATAGATCTGCGACTGACGGATCCGACGAAAACTTTTACTGATCCGATGGGAACGATGTATCCAAACTCGATGCGATCTGCCTCGGGTCCCCACTCTGAGTCGTCGATGAAGGGGACCCCATTGATGTCTTCAACTTGGCCGATGGCGATGTCCTTGAAGCCTGATTTCGATCCTGCGCGGAACGTGACGCTTTTGACCGCAGGCCCCACGGTGGGCGCCAACTGTCGTGGGTTTGTCACGTCAGGTGTCATAGATGACTTCGTAGGTGTGGGATTACGCGAGTCCAGCTACGCCTCCGTGTCGATGCGGTACCCAACCAGAGCTGGCTTGAGGGCTCCGTCCTGCTTCATCGCGGCAGGCTCGCTCGTCTGCGCCACCTCTTTGCTTTTCCTGGAGCCTGCAGCTTTCTTGGGCGCCATCGCAGCGGATTGCGGAGAAGGAGAAGCTCGGAGAAGATGTGCGCTCTGGGAAGGAGGAGGCGAAAGGGGAATAACGAAGTAATGAGCACCTGCGCCGCGCTCGCAGGCTTTATCGCCCCGGCGAAGCCGTTACCAAGGCATGGTGGGCCCGCCACCACGCCCGTTACTGCCGAGGAGATCGTGGCAACGTGGGCGGTCGTGACTCGCCACGTGTCTCGGGCCAGGCAGGCTTCATTGGTCCCATGACGCTTCGCCTGCGTCCACAAGACTCCAGCGTGCCCATCGCGGGCCCGGGGGCTAATGTCGGCCCAGTGGAAACCAGGGTACCACGGGCCGGCCTGCCACAGCCCTCGACACTATACTGAGCTTTTCTGCTAAGGACCAGGCGTTCAGCCTGACGAGCCTCGTGAGGGATCTTTCCCTCGAGAGGGCCTCCCTTGTCTGGAATATCGCTAAGTCCCGGCGCACGTCTGCGCCACCCTCGCGAGGCTTTCCTCGCGAGGCGTCAAGTACTTCAGAACCTTGGCGAGGCACCCAGCCCTCGCGGGGTTCCTTCAAGTGGAAGCAAGCTCTGCACCCGCTGCAGAGCGCACATGGCCTCTGCGCCCGCCGCAGAGTGACGCGCGCGCCTGCGCGCGATGACGACGACGCCGCAGTTTCCTCTTTGGTGATTAAAGGCGGTCAACAAAGCAGCGCCATGGAAAGCGGACTCCAAGAATTGCCATTTTGGTGATAAGGGGACCGGCGGCCGCTACGCTCCAAGCCAACGTCACCGTGGGGCATCCCACGGACCTCTGCAGTGCCAGCTTATCGTCCTGGATGGACGGTGGCTTTCTCAGCCTTGGAGCTCAGCTTTCTGCCATGGACCGCGTCCATGGACAGCCCCATCGCCGTGCATTGCGCTCCTCCTTCGTCGCCATGTGGTATCCCTTCCTGTCGTGGGTTTGTCACGTCAGGTGTCATAGATGACTTCGTAGGTGTGGGATTACGCGAGTCAAGCATCTCCGAGCTTGGGATCGCAGGAACAAAGATAAACACAGATTTACCCAGGTTCGGCCCCCTCAATGTGAGGTAAAAGACCTACTTCCTGCCTACCCTAGATTGGTATTGATATGATAATCGAGGTGTTACAATGGAGGCGATCCGATCTGGTACTCGCCGCATGAGCTAGGGTTTGGGGCTTGATAGCTTGACCCGCTCTAAGTCCTGCGAGTCCTCTTTATATACACAGAGGCTCGCTAGGTTTACAAAAGGAAACTTCGCCATAAGGAATACATCCACAGAGGCCTACTCGGAGACTACTTGGTCTTCACGTCCTCCGGGATTTGTCATCTAGATCTTTCTCCTTATGGCGGTTCAATATTGGGCTTGCTCCCAAGTGGGCCTTCGTCCATGCGAGTAAGTTAAGTCGCACTGGGCCGCGGGTTAATCCAAAAAGTATTCCCCCGACACTTCCCGCCTTGTGTTTTCGGGGAAGAGGACCGAGGCAGGTATAAAAGGAGGCAATGTACGACCAAGGAGAGGGATTCCGCCATTTCGATCCCCATTCGATCGAACCATTCGCCACCGGCTAGCTGAAGCTCCTCCAAACCAGAGCGAAGGAGAACAGAGCTTCCACCATAGTTCTTCCTTAGCAAACCTTGAGCTCCGGCCAACTCTTGTACTGTAACCTCCACAAGCAGTGCAATACAACATAGCAGGACGTAGGGTCTTTACACCTCGCGGTGGGCCTGAACCTGGGTACGTGCTGGTGTTACACTCTCTGTCGTGATGTCCCTCACCGAGCTCGACGAGCACCGTCGCCGAGGTAGTTGAGGATTGTTTGACTGCGTGTTCAGCCCCTTACTCGATCCCTGGCTTCAGTGAGACACACCCAAGTTCCTGGGAACCAGTCTCCGACACCAGGTGATGGATATTGTCTTAAGTTCTTGAGCCGGCATGTGAGGTTGTCTTGCGTATAGTTGGCAGCCTTTGCAGGTCCTGACAATTTCTTCTGCATCTTCTTTGGCGGTCAACCAATAAAATCCTTGACGAAAAGCTTTAGCAACTAAGGAGCGGGACGATGCGTGGTGTCCACCCATTCCATTGTGTATCTCCTCTAGCAGCCTTTGTCCCTCGTCAGGTTGGATGCACCTTTGATAGACGCCAGTAGTGTTGCGCTTGTACAATTTGCCTTTTATGATCATGAATGTCTTGGCTCTCCTGACAATTTGCCTTTTTAATACCTCATCGTCTGGTAACTCCTTGTTAAGCAGAAATTCCAGGTATGGTGTTGTCCAGTCCGGCTTTACGAAGTAGACGGCATAGCTTGCTGCCTCTACGGGCTCAGCTGCCTCTGTATCATGTGGGTCAGCTCCTTTTATTGACGGCTTGTAGAGGTGTTCTAGGAAGACATCCTTGGGTACTTTTCTTCTTTCTGACTCTAATCTGGCAAGCGTGTCTGCCGCCTCGTTTTGAGCCCGTGGTATGTGCCTTACTTCACAGCCCATGAAACACTTGAAGAACCCGTCAACAGTAGCGCGATATGCTGCCATTGTTGCGCTTTTTGTGTCCCACGTGCCGCATGTTTGCTGGGCCACCAAGGTTGAGTCTCCGTAGCAGAGGATTCTTTGGACGCCTAAATCTTTGGCTATGTGCAAACCATGAAGGAGCGCTTCGTATTCGGCAACATTGTTTGTCGCCTTGAAGTGTATTTGCAGCACATAGCTTAGCTTGTCGCCCTTTGGCGTTTTCAACACTACACCAGCCCCGAGCCTTTTAGCATCTTTGAGCCATCAAAGTACATGACCCAATATTCTGAATCGGGGAGTGGTGTTTCATCCATAGTCTCTGTCCAATCTGCCACGAAATCAGCCAAAGCGTGAGTCTTGATGGCGTTTCTGGGTTTGTATGCGATGTCAAAGGCGGCGAGCTCAATGCCCCCATTTGGCAACTCGACCTGTGGCATCGGCATTGTTGATAATATCTCCCAGATGTGCCTTGCTTATCACGGTTATAGAATGTTCCTGGAAATAATGCCTCAATTTTCTGGCGGCGATTAAAAGGCCATAAGCCAGCTTCTGGTAATGTGGATATCGCTGCATGGAAACAGAGAATACTTCACTGATGATATAAACCGGACGCTGCTCTGAGGCATCATCATTTTCCTTATTTCATTCCACAGCCAGGACAACACTGACAACCATGTTGGTTGCCGTGATGTATAGCAGCATTGGTTCCTGCGTGTGAGGTGCTGCGAGGATTGGGGCAGTCGTTAATGCTTCCTTGAGTTGCTGCAAGGCGGCATCTGCTTCGTCTGTCCACTCGAAGTTGTCGGATTTCTTCAAAAGCCGGTAGAGAGGCATTGCCTTTTCTCCAAGGCGGCTAATGGAACGACTGACGGCAGCCGCGGAGACGGCTAGGAGCTGCACGTCCTTCAGACATGTGGGTCTGGTTATGTTGAGAATTGCTTTGATTTTTGTCGGATTAACTTCTATTCCTCGTTCGGAAACGATGAAGCCTAGCAATTTGCCGGCAGGAACTCAAAAGACGCACTTCTTTGGATTGAGTTTCATCCGATATACCCGGAGGTTATCAAAGGTTTCTCGTAGATCGTCCAGCAAATCTGCTTTTTCTTTGACATGACCGCAATGTCGTCTACATAGACGTGAACATTGCGGCCAATCTGTTCATGGATTTATTTTTGCATACATCGCTGGTAGGTGGCACCGACATTTCTGAGACCAAAGGGCATTGTGATGTAGCAAAATGTACCATAAGGGGTTGTGAAGGATGTTTTTAACTGGTTGGATTCCCACATTTTTATCTGGTGGTACCCGGAGTACGCGTCCAGAAAACACAGGAGCTCGGAGCCGGCTGTGGAGTCTATGACCCGATCTATACGTGGTAAAGCGAAGGGGTCCTTAGGACAGCACCTGTTCAAACCGGTATAATCGATACACATTCTCAGCTCTTTACTATCATGTTTTGGAACCAGTACAGGATTTGCAACCCAATCAGTGTGCACAACTTCCCTAATAAACTTAGCTTTCTGCAACCTAAGTATCTCTTTGCCTATTGCCTTCCTCTTTTCATCTCCTAAGCGTCTTGTTCCTTGCTTCACGGGTTTGGCTCCTTTGTAGACATTGCGAGAGTGCTCGGCAAGTTCCCTAGGGACACCAGGCATGTCGGCTGACGACCATGCGAAGATGTCCTTATTCTCACGGAGGAACTCGACGAGCTCGCCTTCCTATTTGTCATTTAAGTCGGACCCGATGGTGACTTGCTCGGAGTCATCACCTGGCACGAGATCCACCTTCTTGGTTTCTTCTGACGCCTTGAAGGTTGTCTTGGGTTCTGCTGTCTTTGGTGTTGCCGGCACGACTGACGTGTTCATCCCTTGCTTTAGCTTTTCCAACTCCTCTGCGTGGAGGATAGCTTATGCAAAGGCGGCATTGCCACGCTCGCACTCCTTTACTTTCTTGAAGTTGCCATTGACGGTGATTGTACCGTTGGGTCCAGGCATTTTCAACTTATTGTAGATGTAGCATGGTCTTGCCATGAATTTGGCGAAAGCCGGCCGCCCAAAGATGGCGTGGTAAGCACTTTTGAAGGGGACTACTTCGAACCTGAGGTATTCAGAGCTTTAATTTTCCCCAGGGCCGAAAGTATCCTTCAGCTTGATACTTCCCATGGATTTGGCTTGTTTGCCAGGCACTATGCCATGGAACTTGACTTTGCTATGGTCGAGCTGGTCTTCCGTCAAGTTCATGCATGTCAGGGTGTCTTCGTATAGGATGTTGAGGTTGCTGCCTCCATCCATGAGCACATTGGTGAGTCTGAAGTTGTCGACAATGGGGTCGACGACGAGAGCGTACTTGCCGGGATGTGGGACGTGATCTGGATGGTCGTCCCTGTCCCATGTGATTGGTGCCTCTGACCAGTTCAGATACTGAGGGACGTCTGGCACCGTGGCATTAAGCTCACGGAGTTCCGCCTTTTCTTCCTTCACCGAAGGAGTTCCCAAGAAGCAGAACAATTGGCCGTGTACTTTAGGGTATTTTTCCTTCTTTTTCGGCTTAGGGTCCTCATCCTCTGACATGGAGAAAGCGCCTTCGTTGTCTTCCGCCTTCTTTTCGTTCTCAGTTTTTTGCTTCTTTTCGGCCTCCAGCCAACATCGGGGTCCTTCTTGAAGTCTTCCATCATGCGGCACTCTCCCAGTGTGTGATTGACCTTACCAAGTGAGGCGTGGATGGGGCACGGCACCGCTTTTGCCTGCTCGTAGGTCATGCGCTGCTGTTTGGGCTCGGCATCTTTACCTTTGCTTTTCCACTTGCGGCCGCTGCTTTTACCTTCAAAGGCGGCAGCAACCTCGTTGGATGGTCCGGCTTTATCTTCCTGGTTTGCTTTTAGTTTGGCGGCGGCGCGCCTATTTGGTGCCAAGTCATGGCCGTCCATGTCGCGCGCATCGTCGTCCGCAGCCGCATAGATGGATGCTAACTGGAGCATGACCCCGAGGTCTTTGACTTGCTCACGCACTAATTTGTGTCGGAGTGTGGAGCCTTTGACCAGTCCTGTGGTGAAGGCATGGATGGCTTGGTTGTCGTCGACGTTCTCGCGGCTTGCTTTCATCTGGATCCACCTAGCCAGGAAATCTCTCATTTGCTCGTCTGGCTTTTGCACACAGCGAACCAGATCTGTGTAGGTGTTGGGTCGCTTGTATGTGCCTTGGAAGTGCTGGGTAAAAACCCTCTCCATATTCAGCCAGCTATGGATTGTTTTTTCTGGAAGGTTGTCGATCCAGCTTCTTGCTGTGCCTTCTAACATCAGAGGGAGGAAACGTGCGGCTACTAGCCCGTTTTCGCCGGCAATGTTGACTGCCAGCGCGTAGTCGGATAGCCATGAGTTTGGTTTGTTCGCGCCGTTGTACCTTGAGCAATTCTTTGACACTGATGTCATGTCCCTTGGAATAGGCTCTTTGCGAACGGCTGGACCAAAACACACTGGGCCGATGTACGTTTACTCTTTCCCTGCCTGGATGTCGTTCAGGCAATGTCTTGCGTCTTGTGGATCGAGTTGCCTATTGGATCTGTCAACATTGGGCTCGTCCTGCGCGGCTCGGCTTTTGCTACGCCGACGTTACCCCCGGCTTCCTGCTCCGTGCCTGGGCGCTGGAGGTGGGGAGCGTGTGCGATCTCTGCTTCTCCTTGGCGGTTGGTCATTTCCCCGACTTCCGCCTTCTCTGCGAGGTTGCTGGTTGTCCCCCCTGCTTCCGCCTTCGTCTCTTCTAGGCGGCGGGGGAGGCATGTCCTCGTGCTTGTTGCCAGTCCTGGACCCTTCATCGCGGTGCCTCCTGGGAGGTGGCGACTTCTTTGGATCTTTTTCCGGATTTTTCCCCCTACCATGGCTGCTGGAACCTGATGGATCTTCGGGGTTACCTCCGGCATCTTTGCACATGTTGGACTTGGATTCCAGCCGTCCGCCTCGTGCGTCCGCCATGTCGGTGTGGGAATCTGCACGTGCCTGTTGCTCCAGCACCTTGTGAAGCAGGACAGACGTGTGATAAAGCTTCTCATATTTGTTGTATTGGTCGCCATGGAGGATGTCCAAGGCGGCCGCAGTGTTGAGGATTGGAGTGGCGAAAATTGGATCGCCGTTCTTGTCTCTGCGCTGGGGGGCCGAAGCCCACTCAAAGCCGAGCTTCTGTGCGGGGGTCTTGAAATTCACGGGAGGCTGGTCCACTAGTACAGAAAAGCCTACCGGTGACGCACGGAAAAGAGCTACTGCTGACGGGCGTCCGCCCGTCAGGGCTATTTCGTCAGTGGTAACACGAACCACTGACGGGCGCCCTGCGCGTCAGCGGTAGCGATGTTACCACTGACGTGCGGCTATGGGGCACGTCAGAGGTATTGTCACCACCACTGACGCACATGCCGCCCGTCAGTGATAGCTCAGCGACGCACGCCAGCGGTTGTCCGCCTGAATATACAGCGTCCGTCAGCAGTACCCCGTGCCATGCGTCAGTGGTATAATTTTCTGAATTTTTTTTCTGCCCCGCGTATATATACGCGTATACATTTGGCAAATACAGTATAAATTCATAGTATGAATAATTAAGTAGTACAAACAGACAAGTATAAATCACGCATGCATTACAAACCGACAAATATATATATACCACAAAGAGTGATCAAATATTGTATCATACACAAATACATTTCGAGAGTCGATAGTTTAAGCTCGTCGCAAAGGTTTCGAAAGCAAGTCTACTGTCATCTAAACTACAGTACAAAAGAGTCAATGACGATGAGTAAGGAGGGGATGACGATGAAGTTGGATTTCATCCGTTTCTTCCTTTCCTCCTCTCTAGCTAGCCGGTGGTTCGCCTCCGGTCTAGTCCTGTAGCCCTAACTTTTTGATCTCTCTGCACACAAGACACACGGATAGAAATATTAGGCAAAAAGAAAGCAAGAGTTCTAATTAACGAAAAAGACAAAACAAAACAAGAAATGGTTCGATTTGTGCCTAGATAGCATGTTCGCAGAAAGTAAAAACAACAGCACCAAGTTTACGAAATTTGCTAAGGGATCAACCGTCGATCACTGCTTCTTGCTCGGTTTCGGCTTCGGCTTCGGCGGGAAGGGGCGGAAGCCCTCTAACGAGTTGAAAGGCCTGTCTTCACCTTGCGCTTCCAAGCGGCTTTCTATCTCGCGGTTAGGTGGTATTGGTAAGCCGTGGTAGAATAGTCCATCGCTACTCGAGATATCCCTGTGGATGATTCGCGTGATCTTGCGCTGGATGCGACCAAACTCATGCATGAGTTCCTGATCAGTGTACTCCGATATGCGCTGGATGCGACCAAGAGTGTCCTCGTCCCTTACGAACCACTCCCTCATGTGCATTATGGCGTAGTAGGCCTCCCTCATACTGTTCTCCGCCTTTGGGGCGCATAGGAAGTCTGTCTTGATGCCGAATACCAGGTTGCCTTGCTTGAGAATTTTCTTTTTAACTATCCCCCCATTGAAGGCGTAGCCGGTTAGAGCATCATTCGGAACACTCTTGATATGTGTGTAGTCTTTCTTCTTATGCCTCCCCGAGTCCAAGTATGTGGCTGACGAATCTTCCAGGTTCAACACGATGAGGATGAAGTGCTCGTCCCTGTCAAAAAGAGACTATCGGTATTCTACAAAATGTACAAAATTATTTTATGGCGGCTAACGATCAAATTGAATGACTACTTACTCGGGAAAGTAAGGCACGAGGAGGGTCCCCTTGCCCTTATTCTCTAGGAAGAAACGTTCAACGAATTGCGTCACGGTTAGCCGAGCCGCAGGGGTCTTAAGGTTGCTCTCACGCATGTAGTAGGGGTCCATTATCGCAAAGTTCCGGGATTCCTCCGTCTTGACTTGGTGCGCAAATGTGAGAGCAACTAGGCGGACCATAACTGTCGGGAGCCGTTTCAGGTGGTAGAGGTCGAAGATCTCATCAAATCTGATGAAGAACACGTCCCCGGGGTAAGTGTCGACAAAGCCCATGTCGTTTGGCACCCTTGCCAGGTAAAGTGGGTATGGTGGATTTGGCATTCGGAGGTAACTTTTCTCCAAATACATAACACCCTCATGTGCGCTCCTCATATCCCCAACTAGGAGATCCCAGGCTTCCGGCGGCAGCATCGGTTCACCCAATTGATGTGTTTTATGCCAGTTACGGACTTTTACCTCATTAGAGTGGGTCGGTGGCTTCATAAGCGCTGACGGCTTCGTAGGAGCCGACTGATTCGTAGGCGCCGGCTGGCTGCTGGAGGCATTGGCACGTTTCTTGTTAGATCTTTTCGGCTGCTTCGGCTGCTTCGTCTGCTCGACCACGGGAGATGCTAGCGCATGTTTTATACCCTCGTGGAGTTTGCCCTGGCTGAGAACCCCTTCTGTGGCTGTTTGGTTCTCGGTGAAGAAGGGGGCCGCTTTAGGCGTTTCCTGAGAACCGAATAGACGCTTCGAGCATCAGGATCACGGTTGAGCAGATCAAGAGGACTCAGGTCGTCATAGCAGAAGTCATTGAGGAAGTTGTTGTCGTCATCCAAAAAAATACGTGGCTCTTTCGGGGGCTCGGCAGATTTAGTGGTCCTGTCTTGTTCTGGCGCCGACTCGGCCGCTGTTGGCTGTGGGTTGTTGATAGCGGGGTCCAAAGGAGTGGTCCTGTCTTGTTCTAGCGCCGACCCGGCCGCTGTTGGCTGTGGGGTGTTGATAGCGGGGTCCAAACGAATCAATGGTTTTGGCCATAGCATGGGCATACTAATGCATTCCCCGAGGTTCAACTCTTTATCGGTTTCAGGGGGTTGAGTCGGAGGATCCAAGTTAGCGCAACCCTGTAACACCCGATGAAAGGTAACCCGAACCATGTTCTCGGGAATAGCCCCAAAGTGGAAGACGCGGTTGAGTGGTGCCACGATGACTCCTTTAGCCACGTCTTTGAACTCGTTGTCCAAATGAAGCAGCATTGTGCATTCCACCTCGTCGGCCTGCGAAAACATATATGCAAGGCGTTACAGAGGCCCGCGAAGGATAAAGTAATAACTAGTTGAGCCTTTTGCGACGCTTATTTACCGTGAGGGCGTTGATCTCGTCTAACGACGGAAGGGCTGCTACGAGGCGCGGTGAATGCCGGCGTGCAAGAGACGACGGAAGGGCTGCTACGAGGCGCGGTGAATGCCGGCGAATGTTGCGCACTGTTTGCGGCGGCCGGCGTATGTTGCGCATTGTTTGCGGCGGCCGGCGTATCTTGCACACTGTTTGCGGCGGCCGCCGACGCATCAGGATTAGGGTTCTGCGGGACTTGCAACGGCGCCTGGTTGTTCGAGTTGCTGGCGCCTAAGCTGGCAAGAGTCGGGCCACTCCCTTCTCGGCCACTGTCAATCCAATTTATGACGGACTGCGTGATGGAAGGAAGGAGGGTTCGGATCTTCTTGATCACTTCTTCTTGGACGAATTCCCTTTGGGTGTTATCCTTCTCGAGCCTCCTCCTCTCCTTTCGCACCTCCTTGTCCTCAGAGAAATAGTCAGAAAACTTTCTACCGGAGCCGACGCTGAGCACACGCCCACGATGAGGCTTTTTTGTCACCGGCAACTCCTTAACCCTGTTCACCGCCCTGTTAAAAGGGTCATCCCAAGGGGCCTTCACCGCCGACGACTCCTGGGATGAAGCCTGGGTCCGCGCAAGTTCTTGTTCCTCCTGCAAAAGGAACGTGTGAACCATTTAGAAATGTTGCTACTAGCATTTCATCGACTTGAATAGAAGCTAATAATTTAGCTGGTAAACTTCCTTACCAGATAACGGTCCTGGAGATCCTTGACCTTCTTGTTCAAAAGAAGTTTCCCGTTCTTGGGATCTTCGTTGTATCGGGACCTGATATATCGTCTTCCACGCGGGTCTTTGAACTTCTCGTACGGGTTTTTTTCTTCTGTTCTATGTAAACTTTGTCCTGCTTGTCCCAAATTGGTTGCTTGCCGAGGTAACCACCGCTTCCGAGATTGTGGTCACCTAAGTTCTTCTCCCGCAAATTCTTCCCCCACTGCCTCCGCAGCACCTTCGAAGGATGTTTTTCCAACTCAATAAAGAGATTTAAATCCTCATGCTTAATGGAGGGAAAGACGCGGTGGATGTCTTCGAAACTGCAACCTTCATCAATCTTGGCCCTCACCCTATTTTTCCAAGTGCTCAGAGCTCTGCTCATCTTGCCGAGGGCGTATGAGTTTACCAGATTTGTGTAGAGATCCAAGCTGCGGTAGTCCGGGGGGAACTTGTATCGTGCGTGCAGCTTCTGAATAACGAGCCCCGCCAGTTCTTCCTGGTCTTTGTCCCTTATGTTCTCATCGTAGATCTTGGCGGTGTCTCGAAGGATGCATCCACAATTGTTGCCGAACCCACCCGCAAGTTTTCGCGGCAGCAGAGGCACACCAGTTGGGTCCACTTCCGCAAAGGTGGATCTGGTGGCGGGGAGCCTGTTTGGTTTTCTCTCCTTCCGGCGACGCTTGGCACTGCTACCTGCATCAGTGGTCTCGTGACCATCCGCGGCGCCACTCGTAGTGGTCTCGTTGCCATCCATGGGGTCGTCAGTGCTATAGTAAGTGGCTTCGTCGACGGTCCCCTTATTGCCCTCGGCATCCTCCCGCTCGTCAGCGGTACGCTTCCTTGGCATCGCCATGTCGTCCTCACTGCAGTTTCCTTGCATCGACATGTGGTGATCCGTTAAAGGATCACACTCGGCGTCGCCTCCTTGATCTGAACCCCCGGCTTCTCGTTCTACCCATGAATCCCCGGCTTCATCGTTGTGAGCCATGTCCGTTAAACTACAATAAAACCTCGTAGTTAGTAAAACAAATGTAAGTAAATTTCACCAAAGTATTAAATATTCACTAAATCATTTTAAAACCACTTAACCATTTAAAACCACTTAAACATTTTAAAAACCACTTAAGCATTTTAAAAACCACAAAAGCATTTAAAATTCACTAAAGCATTTAAAATCCACGAGGCCCTTGAGATTGCCGAAATGTTATTTAACTTCCGTTCCGGCAAATCTCGGGTACTCCATATATCATATTTTTTGCAAAGGTCGTGCCGAAATTCACGAAAAAATTCGGCATGACCTTTGCTAAAAATATGATATATGGAGTACCCGAAATTTGCCGGAACGGAAGTTAATCGACATTCCGGCAATCTCAAGGGCCTCATGGGTACCTGCAAATATACACAAATCATTCCACCACCACAACATCATGGACACCACAAAAATTCAAACCCCGGCCGGCATCTCCGGCCGGCAGCATACACACAAATCACATGCAACAGCATGCACCATCACCACCACCACAATATCCTGTGCTGAGCATCTGAGGTCCTTGAGATTGCCGGAATGTTATTTAACTTTCATTATGGCAAATCTCGGGTACTCCATATATTTTTTTCTTTGCAAAAGTCATGCCGAAATTCACGAAAAATTTCGGCATGACCTTTGCTAAAAATATGATATATGGAGTACCCGAAATTTGCCGGAATGGAAGTTAATCGACATTCCGGCAATCTCAAGGGCCTCATGGGTACCTGCAAACATACACAAATCACCACAACACCATCATCTCACCACCACAAATCATGGGACTCATTCCACCACCACCACATCATCGACACCAACCACAAATCATTTTAAAAAATCAAACCCCGGCCGGCATCTCCGACCGGCAGCATACACAAATCACAAGAGCATCATCACCACCACCACCACAACATCATCGACAAATCTCACCTGAAACTGGATCATAAACATATGATTATTGCTCGGAAATTTACAAATAAATATCAAAATGATCACAAAACTAGAATCTAAAATGGCATAACAAATATCCAATTTTTGTTGCAATTTTCACAAATTTTCCTTAGTTGTTTTTTTTGCTAGAATTGAACCTAACCTTAATTAACATAAATTGCTGGAGTATTATTTTGTCGGTACAAAATGCATTAAAAATTGCAATATTGGTATCTAGAACTTTCCCAAAGTTTGGAATAGAAATTTGAGTCAGTTCATCTCCAGTTTGCAAATTAGGTACTGTTATTTGGGGCTGTAGAGGAAGCAGTTCACTTGCTACTACTGCTAGCAAGCATGTCTTGCACTACACTAATTCACTGCAAGAACACACAATCAAAGAGGATTTTCAGTGTGCAATACTAGTGCAAGTATTTGCTACTCCAAGTGAAATTCAGTACAGCAAGTTCAGTTCATGCTAAAGAACACACTAGTGCAACCCAACACACTACCACAATAAGAACACACTACTGGAGTAAGAACACATTTAGTGGCATTTTCACAAACACCTTGGCTGCACAAGGGAGAGGAGGTGGAGAACCGAGCGAACCTGCAGAAGGGAGAGGCGCCGAGGAAGAGGAAGGCACGGTGGCGATGGCGCTCGTGTCCTGGACGGTGGAGGTGCTCGGGGCCGTGGACGGCGTCGGCGCTCAGGGCCCCGTGGACGGCGGAGGCGTCAGGGACGTGGACGGCGGAGGCTTGGAGCAGAGAGGGGGCGCGCGTGAGAGGAGGGAGAGGGGGGAGAGAGGGGCCGTGGACGGCGGAGGCTTCTGGGAGGGAGCCAGACGCGGCGGCCGGTGGCGAGGGGGAGTGCGGCGGCGATGTTTTCGGGAGAGAGAGAGAGCGCGCGGTTGAAGAGAGATTTGGGGAAATTGACTCGACACGCGCGCACGAGGCCTAACTAGCTACCCACTTTCCACTGACGTACGACCCAGGACGCGAGTCAGTGGTACGTTTTCCACCACTGATGGCCATCTGACCGAGCGCGTCAGTGGTACATAGTAGCACTGACGGCGCTTATCGTCGCGCGTCAGTACTACGTTTACCACTGACGGCAGACAGGGTCGCGCGTCAGTGGTACTTTTTTTTTTCTTTTTCTTGTTTTAATTTGCTTTTGCCAATTCTTTTGTTTTTTCCAATAATAGGTGTGTCATCTATTATTAAATTGAAACATACATATAATAAGTGTGTTATCGCGAGTATTATTTGATCGATTCAAATCCGTATATGTACAAAAGAGGGCCTATACATGCATAGTTAACGCCGCATGCACATTGAATATTAGTTGATCGATCTATACAGTTGCAAGTAATTGTACAAAAGAGAGACGATACATGCATAGTTTTGCCGCACACATCGAATATTAGTTGATCGATACAAACAAGCACATAATTATACAAAAATATGTGTTGATCGATACAAGTCCATAATTATACAAAAGATAGATACATGCATATATAGTTTCTCAGCGTTTAACAATCTTCTTGCCTTTTTTTGTCGCCGTTGAATAATTTAGCCCCACATCATGACTTGTCACCTGACCTCGGTAGTGTGGTCCTGCTAGGCCGTGAGACGGGTCGGTTAATTACGGAGAGAATAAAGCATATATATTGGAACACGTGCTTAGCCAATACCCATGCTCATTTTTGTGCGGTGACGTTGTTTCACGCTTGTTGAAGTGCCGGCTTCGGGGTATAATTAACCATGGTGGTGAAGTATCGGTCTTCTTCGATGATGCTCGATCTTAACCCATCTGAACGGAACATCGATATCGACAGTACGTACACACCCTCTAACGTATAATTAAAGTTGGCCGGCCCGATATATATAATCTCCTCGATCCTTCCGTAGTATCTTAACTTCACGTACGTCCCCGCCGGTGTACCCCATGAGTTTTCATTACCCCTAATTAAAGCTCGCGGCCCCCATACATAATCACGAGGTATACGGTGGTCGTCGTGATCGGAGCCCGCACTTAATTACCCTAATTAATTAAACCCCTAAAAACCGGCCTAATTAAATCTCTAAAAACCCTAAACCCTAATTAAACCATATATATATAAACATGCATGGCTAGTCGTCGATCGGGACCCACTTACCACTGACGTTCGGGACCAATGCGGGTCAGTGGTACGAATCACAACACTGCCCCCAGCTTCGCGTTGTCGGCCTTGACCTCCTTGATCATGTCGAGTACTTGGTCTTCCTTGTCTTTGAGGTACTTGGTTTTGAGGCGGGTTATGGGGTATCAAAATATACCAAAATGTTCATAAAAATGTAATCTGTACGTTTGTATCAAAATCATGCATGGCTAAATAATTCAAAATGAGATTCAATTAGAAGAACTAAATAACTAGTTTCTTCAATTATGGGGTCATTTCCAAATAAAGTTGTTAATTATGTTTAAACCCCATTTAAATGGTTATTCATGAGTTAGGACTTTAAATTGAATTCCTTAATCTTTCATGCATACATATTGCGCATTGCATCAATGCCATGTGTTGATTGTTGTTCTTTTCCGTTATTTGTTTCTTCTCCGTAGAACGAGAATCCGAAGTCAAGATCGACAACACCAAAGATGAATACTTGATCATCGATGATCAAGTCAAGCAGAAGTTTTCCAAACAATTTATTATTGGTTATCAAAGAAGCAAGGCAAGCATAACCTCTTATCTGCTCATATATGTGATTTCAAAGTATTCTGATTCTTGTATATTGCATACGTTTCCAAAGTGATTTTGAGTCGATAGAGAGTTCTCCTATATATTGCCTAAATACCCTGATCCACTGCTCCTAGCAACCCTAGGTTGGCTTGTGTGCATCGCCAAAGCCTTATATCTGCTAGGCTTAGTCATGCCTAGTTGTTTATCTCTGCTCCATTCGGTTGATGAATCAGAGTTGCGAATGAACTTAGTATGACAAGATGACGTGGAAAGATCAGTTATATGTATAACATGTTTAAAGGCTTAGATGAGAGGCCACAGTGGGTCAGTGGTGATTTGTCTCATTCTCATCGTCCTAGGACCTTGGGTTCTCGCCGTTTGAACCAAGACTAAGCGTGCAGTCACACGCAGGGCCTAACAGACCCTGCTCGACTAACTAACTTGCTGAGGTATACCCATGGGTCACATAGTTCGGGATTTCCATTTGGGCTAACACAAATAAAACGTTTTGAGAAAAGATGCTTCGCACAGGGCGTGGCCGGGTTCAAGAGAGGCACGACCTCCGATCTTGATCCCTGCACACAGTAATAGGGACCGCTTCGAGGTGGCCATCTCGCGATGGCGGAACATCCCTATTAGAGTGACGCGTTGATGACCCTTCACGTAGTTACCCCACAACGGCGCCAGAAAACAGTTGCTAGCCCCTTCGCGTGGTACCTGCGTGAAAAATAAATGGGTTAGGTTGAGACTCCAAGTGCAGAGTGTATGTAGTAGTGGAAGACAGTTTTCCCCACGAGGGGTGACTCGAGGGTTTAATATCGAACTCTCGGGGAACCAGTATTTCAGGTGTTATCTCCTTATCCTTCTCTTGAGAACCTGCAACAAAATAAATTGTTTTGTGCCCTCAACCTCACCAAGTGGTTGTCAAGCACAAGGTGTGAGAATGATAATAAAATAAATATGCAAACAGTAGTAAATATGCAATGATGGTAAAATAAATATGCAAGGATGATGGTAGTAATGATAAATGATATTTTTGGGTTTTTTATGATGAATGCAAGATGTAAAAGTGTTTTTGTATTTTCGGATTTAATAATGGCAGCAAACAAAAGTGGTGATAAAAGTGTTGGAAAGGTGTTTCTTATGATTAAAAATGGACCGGGGTTCATGGTTTCACAAATGCACTCTCTCTTGATAACGTGGTAGACAATGGAACACTAAAATTAACATGTAAGATGGCAAGACATGGTTTGACAAGTTATTAATAATATGGGCATCACGTCCTAACATAGAGATCTCAAGTATAAGTTGTTCTCTCTCTTATGCTCCACCAAGATGCGAACTAAATCATAACACCTTAGTAATTAAGATAAATCAGAGCATAGCAATAAGTTCAATGACATGAAGTTAAAATAAGAACATGCTAGATCTAGTCATGGAGATAGTGGCCAAGGTCACATCCACTCTCCGGTAGCATGGTATTTTTGTTTATCCCTAGTGAGGCAACAAAGTAAGGTAGAAAACCCAAGTGGATCGCAGAACTTCTGTCACGTTCACTGCACTAGCCACCCCCCGTTACTCCAACTAATGCACACGTTCCCCCTCACATGCTCTCATAAACATGCTTGATCATGACAAGTAAATAAGAACGGGGTACATAATATGCATCTACTTTCATAACTGAAACAAAACCATTGCAATCTCAAACATGTATTAACTCATAATAAAGATCCACCACAAAGGAATTACATAGATGACCGTAATCATGTTCAGCAGCTCATACGGTACTAATTAGTGAAGCTCATAGAGAGGAGAGATACATAAGTTACTTCCACAAACCCATAGTCCAGGGGTGGACTACTCCCTCTTCATCATGGTGTCGGTGGAGATGTTGTTGGAGGGGAAGGAGACCACACCGGCAGCGCCCGCCGGAGTTTTCCCCCTCCAATCTTCAGCTCCAGTCTCTGTTTCGTGGTTTCTGTGTTTCGGCGGCGCTCTTTCGCGAAAGCCCTGGGGGGTCTATATATAGTCGTTTTTAGGTCAAGACGAAGCTTCGGGAAGAAAGATCGACGGCAGCGGAGGCCCGAGGGCCAGGATGGGGGACCCCACGCGGTCAGGGAATCTGGCCGCGTGGGCCCACCCCTTTCTGCCTTCTGGTCTCCGTTTCTTCGATTCCTTTGCGCCTACGTTTCGTTCCTTCCAAAAAAGTGATCCCCGTAAAGTTTCAGGTCATTTGGACGTCGTTTGGGTCCCTGAAACATCAAAATATAGAAAAAGGGGTTTTCTGACAGCGCAGGGTTAATTCCAGAAAAATGGGGAGTTGTTAATTATCCCCAAAACTCAATATAAATCATGAATATAACCCTTATATGATGCAAATAACATGGAATAACATGTAATAAAATGTAAAGTTCATGTATGCATTTTACATGCATCAACATCCCCAAGCTTAACCCATGCTCGTCCCGAGTATGAAGGTGATAAAACTAACATGGACTTTGCATTTTAATACTATCAATGGATATCAAAGGTGATTACTATTGCTACATAGAGTCAAATGATTCATTCTTCAAAGGAATAACAATATGCAAGATAAATTATGAAGTGATATCAAATACTCAATGTAAAGATGTTCAATGATAAATTCACAAAGTGTAATATAGAAGAAAGTACTATGGACCAAATGTATGCATAATGAAAAGTAAAAACATCCTATGGTGGTCATAGAGTACTTCTTATGAAAACTGAATATAAAAGGTGGACACTTTGGATAGATAAATAAGTAGAGGTAAAGCATGAATAAGTTTCATCTAACTTCCAAACACTTCTACTTAAGTTAATGCTTGCAATGTGGTAGTCATTGGTGTGGAGCTCTCATTACCCCTATCATAGCATCTTGAATGATTAATGTTTAAAGTGAAAGCAAATATGAGTGGTGTGCTTGACAATGTATTGGTTGAATGTCTCATGTCCCTTGAATACAAGTACCTACACCATGTGTTACTCACTTTGGTCCACAAAGTAAATTCAAATAAAGGTCATTGCAAGTAATAATAGTATCATCAAGAACTGCACTGGGGTACCTCTTGCCCCTTGACATGAACAAGCCCATGTCAAAACAACAAGACAAACAGACAATGAACAATCTCAGCACTCTTTTATTTACTATGGGTATAGCTTTTTATTATGAGGTGCATCACTGAATGAACATTATGGTTATGCTGTAAATTTCCACCATGAATGATGCATGGCTTAGATTAGCGGCCCAGGCATTTCTCTAACCATTTATACAAACTCTTTGAACTTACTAAGTATCCACATTCATTTCACCCATGATAGGCATCCATAAACAAAAGTACATGACATCAACTAAATATAAATAAGTGCAATGTTGAAAGCTTGCCATGTGACAGCACATATGGGCTAACTCCCAACCAAAACAATTGTCAAGCCCACAACTTCATAATTTTAATCACAATGGTTCATGCTTATTAAATGCAATAAAAGTAAATTGTGCATCAAGTTCGTGAGAGCTTTTAACCAATTTTTCCCATGACAATCAATAACATAAGCATTTAAATTCAGAAATGTAGATAACACAATATAACATGATAAACATACTTGGAATAGCATAAAGCTAATAGGTAGATATGGTGGACTCACTGGAAAAACTTTGGTTGAAGGTGTTGGGAAACAAGCTTTTTACTTGTTGTAATTTTTGGGCTAGCAATAGGGAGAAAGTTGACCATCTAAATGCATGCATAAGTGTCCATAGAACTAATCAATCCATGTTAAACCAAGTAAAGTTAAAATTCAACATCTAAACATGGTAAAAGATAGCTCTTGACAACACACTTGCAAATTAACATTCATTCAAAGCACATGAATTATGCAACTATATGTATCTTTTAAAATCAACTCAAACATCCCTATCCCAATATATTTAATAGCATCCAACATAATTCAACCCAAACTTCCAGTAGCTCTCTCATATATAAATGATAGTGGTGGTCTTATTAACAAACCGAAATAACAAAAGCAAAAAAAAACAGACGCTCCAAGTTTATACGATAAAGTGCTTTGATCGAAAAACAGAAGTTAGACGTGTGCAAACCGAGAGTGTGTTGGTCAGTGGGGTTGTCTTGACATCCCCAAGCTTATGGTCTTCACCATCCTTGGATAGCTCTTGGTGCAGCTCCTCTAATCCCTGTGAAAAAACTTCAAAACACCGTTTCTCCCATTTCTTTTCTGTGGGGTGATATTAGTAGTGATAAACAAATAGGTTCCTTGCTGCATAAAATCCTTAGGCAAAAATTCATATGAATGTCCAGAGAGTATATAATGTTGTATGCCTACTCATAAACTCAATTGAATCAAAAAGATTCAAGCAAAAAGCTCAAAGAATGCATCAAACAATATCAAGACAGAATCTGTCCAGAAAAACAGCAGCAGCAAAACGCATTTTTCTACCCTACTTAAACTCGTCAGAAAAATCTGCAAAAATCACGTATACAGAGGATGAAAAGTTGAAGCTACAGTTCAAATTACAGCTCAATCGGAGTTACAGATAAAAAATGAAAAATCAAACCGTGCACAGACTTCGTGCAGGCAGAAAACTCTCCGAAAATGAATAGCAACTTTTCAAACCCAAAATAGGTAAAACTTGGTTCTTTATTAAAAATCCCAGAAACAAAACTAACAAACTACTCTCTTGTTACAGCAAGAGGACTCAAAGAAAATCTCAAACAAAAACAACCGGGTTGCCTCCCGTAAAGCGCTTTCTTTATAGCCATATAGCTAGGCTTACTTACTTGATAATCAAAGGGGACGTAGCTCATGAGGGAGCTTGAACTTGGTGTGTCCCTCTTCCTTGGGAAGTGTTCATGCATAATACCAGGATCCCATGGTGTTCTCAAACCAATCAAAATAATAGTCAAGTTGAACCCTAGTTGAGAGAAAAACAAAACACAAAAGTAATAACAACGAAGTCTAACTTTCTTTCTATGCATTGGCATTTTGTATATGAATGAATCACCATAAATAGAAGTTTCCCAATGCATATTAACAATATTTACTTGCAGCATATAATTATTAGCATAAAGAGGGTTCTTATCACCTCCTCTTTCATAATAGTTGCAAGTAGTAGAAATAAATTCAACCATATAACCACAAGAATCATTCAACTTAGATAATTTAGGCACATAAAGAGGATTATTAAATTTATTATGGAATTCATTAGCATGCTTCCCTCTTTCAAAATAGTTAATAAGATCAATATCAAGTTTACTATCATGTTGCAACAAAGATTTGGAACTAAAGATATTGCAAATCACATAAGTATTTCTCAACATAAGCAAATTTCTCCTCTATGGTGTAAGTAGGAGAGTTCAAGAACAAAGTAGGACTCTCATGAGTAAGAGTACCATCACAAACAGCAAGTATATCATTTTTATCCTCACATAATTTAGTAACAACTAAACATGGAGGTTTATCAATAAGCATAGGACCATCATCTAAAGCATTATCATATAGCATATTTAAGCAATACTCCTCATTATCATCAATAAGTTCACTAGTAGCATTAATAGAAAGTAAAGGAGCATTTTTAGTTTCATCATAATAGCATGGGTTATCATATAGGACCATAGCATTTTCAGTTTCACACTCATCATAACATGGATTCTCATAAATAACAAAAGATTTTTGAGTTTGAGTGTTACTATCATTTGTTGATGGTGAAGCTGGGAGATCCAACTCTTCCCCAAGCTTAGGTTGGCACATCCATTTCAATCTCCTCTTCACATACTTCCTCTTCCAAGCTTATGTTTTCATCATCCTCTTGGGGTTGCACGGGCATCCCCAAGCTTAGGTTCTTATCCTCCTCTTCCTGCAAAATGTTAGTGCTTTCCGTGGCAGCAAGAATTCTTTCTTTAACATAAACATTATCACTAAATTCCTTTTTGCAAAGTTGGAGAAGAATAGAAATGTGTCCTTTCATTACACGAGCTTCATGACTAGTTGCAAAAAATTTATCAATAAGAAAGTCTATCTCATGGGTTGCAACATAAGCAATATATTTCTCAACTTGTTCTATATCATGGCATGCAAATTTACACTCTTGATAAGAAGCAATAATAGGATCACTATTATACTTACATTGATAGAGAGAGTGTTTATAGTCTTTTCTAAAGCAGCAAGTTATATTATGTAATTCACAAAACTCAGTGGCCATATCATTAAGATGTTCAAGCAATTCAAGCATTCTATTTCCTTCTTTGGTTGATCGGTATTCATAGTAAGCTCCCATAGTTTTGACATAACCTTTCTCCATAGCTTAGCATACATATTTAAAACAACACTAGTTTTTATGGGTTTTTTAATTTTTTATGCAAAACTGAAAGTAAAATGACACTAATGCAACTCGAAATAACAAATGCAACACAAAATCCAAAACTGAATATAAATATGCAAACCGAAATATAAAGATGATATGCAAGACAAGAACAAAACAAAATAAAATGATTGTAGGTAAAGATGGATAAGATGATGCTCATGTAGGTGCAACTTCCCCAAGCTTAGGTTGTTACACAAGTTGGTGATGAAGTTGACTTGATGTGAGTGATCCTTGGATAAACCTTTCAGCTATGGTTCCCCGACAACGGTGCCAGAAAACATCTTGATGGCCCTTCACGTAGTTACCCCACAACGGCGCCAGAAAACAGTTGCTAGCCCCTTCGCGTGGTACCTGCGTGAAAAAATAAATGGGTTAGGTTGAGACTCCAAGTGCAGAGTGTATGTAGTAGTGGAAGACAGTTTTCCCCACGAGGGGTGACTCGAGGGTTTAATATCGAACTCTCGGGGAACCAGTATTTCAGGTGTTATCTCCTTATCCTTCTCTTGAGAACCTGCAACAAAATAAATTGTTTTGTGCCCTCAACCTCACCAAGTGGTTGTCAAGCACAAGGTGTGAGAATGATAATAAATAAATATGCAAACAGTAGTAAATATGCAATGATGGTAAAATAAATATGCAAGGATGATGGTAGTAATGATAAATGATATTTTTGGGTTTTTTATGATGAATGCAAGATGTAAAAGTGTTTTTGTATTTTCGGATTTAATAATGGCAGCAAACAAAAGTGGTGATAAAAGTGTTGGAAAGGTGTTTCTTATGATTAAAAATGGACCGGGGTTCATGGTTTCACAAATGCACTCTCTCTTGATAACGTGGTAGACAATGGAACACTAAAATTAACATGAAAGATGGCAAGACATGGTTTGACAAGTTATTAATAATATGGGCATCACGTCCTAACATAGAGATCTCAAGTATAAGTTGTTCTCTCTCTTATGCTCCACCAAGATGCGAACTAAATCATAACACCTTAGTAATTAAGATAAATCAGAGCATAGCAATAAGTTCAATGACATGAAGTTAAAATAAGAACATGCTAGATCTAGTCATGGAGATAGTGGCCAAGGTCACATCCACTCTCCGGTAGCATGGTATTTTTGTTTATCCCTAGTGAGGCAACAAAGTAAGGTAGAAAACCCAAGTGGATCGCAGAACTATCCGTCACGTTCACTGCACTAGCCACCCCCGTTACTCCAACTAATGCACACGTTCCCCCTCACATGCTCTCATAAACATGCTTGATCATGACAAGTAAATAAGAACGGTGTACATAATATGCATCTACTTTCATAACTGAAACAAAACCATTGCAATCTCAAAACATGTATTAACTCATAATAAAGATCCACCAAAAAGGAATTACATAGATGACCGTAATCATGTTCAGCAGCTTATACGGTACTAATTACTGAAGCTCATAGAGAGGAGAGATACATAAGTTACTTCCACAAACCCATAGTCCAGGGGTGGACTACTCCCTCTTCATCATGGTGTCGGTGGAGATGTTGTTGGAGGAGAAGGAGACCACACCGGCAGCGCCCCGCCGGAGTTTTCCCCCTCCAATCTTCAGCTCCAGATCTCTGTTTCGTGGTTTCTCTGTTTCGGCGCCGCTCTCTTTCGCGAAAGCCCTGGGGGTCTATATATAGTCGTTTTTAGGTCAAGACGAAGCTTCGGGAAGAAAGATCGACGGCAGCGGAGGCCCGAGGGCCAGGATGGGGGACCCCACGCGGTCAGGGAATCTGGCCGCGTGGGCCCACCCCTTTCTGCCTTCTGGTCTCCGTTTCTTCGATTCCTTTGCGCCTACGTTTCGTTCCTTCCAAAAAAATGATCCCCGTAAAGTTTCAGGTCATTTGGACGTCGTTTGGATCCTGAAACATCAAAATATAGAAAAAGGGGTTTTCTGACAGCGCAGGGTTAATTCCAGAAAAATGGGGGAGTTGTTAATTATCCCCAAAACTTAATATAAATCATGAATATAACCCTTATATGTTGCAAATAACATGGAATAACATGTAATAAAATGTAAAGTTCATGTATGCATTTTACATGCATCACACGTGGAATAGGTTTAAGCAAGGTAAAGATCGTGGTCAACCACCCTCTGCCGGCACTCCTTGGCGAGTGCTAATGTACTGCACAAAGACTCAGTTGGTACGTGTGGATTTTGTACATCCCTACAGGGTTAAATCTTTTCGAAAAGTCGTGTCCACGGTTAAGGACGACTTGGTGACGGTCACAAGATCATAGATGATAACTTGAACAAGATCGTAAAACTTGTTGCCCATGTTTGAAGGTTGCTTCCTCAAGGGTGTCGAGGGGGTGACCCTAGTTGATAGGTTCAACTGATGATGATTTGGTGGTTACAAAAGATGGTGAATGAAGCTAGCTGTTTCGCTCTCTTATCCCCTTTTGAAAGTCTACTGTTGATACGAGATTCTCTCTCCCTCGATTTGAAAATAAAGATGGCTTTATGCAAGGAACCCTCATACATCCTTTATGAACAAGCAAATATATAATATGTTAATTAAGTCTTAATGAGTACCTTGAGTACTCATCCTTGCTTAAATTTGGTTCAGGTTATGTTCCGCACTCCGATGATGGATTCTACGTTGACATCGACGAGTAGTTTGGGGTTCACAGGTAGCAGCCTGGAGCTTGTAGGTTATGTAGCCTACGTTGCTTACTTTCTGGCCCCTTAGGCCTTTTGCCGGACTTGTTGAATAGCAACATATTTGCTTTCCGTTGAATGATGTAATGTTGGGTTGTGAGACCTCTATGTGTAAATCTACCTCTAATATGAGATATATTGTATTACTTCATGTGTCATAGAGTCTGCTTTATTGTAGCGCCCCGACCCGACTGCTATACCGTGATACTGTGTCTCCGGTTATCCGATACCAGCAGACACACTATCAAAGCATAATAGAGAGATCAAGACTTGTGGAACAACTGGCACATCACAGACTCTACGACACAAATCATATAGTTCAACTCTTATAATAGAGAAAGATAGCAAATGACAATCAGAGGTCACAGACCCAACAGTACAACAAGCGGAAGCAAATTAGGTTGTTCTAAACAACAAGAACCAAAATATGGCCTAAGAGGCCTACAAATAAACATCCAGCGCCAGCTGTTCCGGGATGTCCCAAGCCGCCACCTGGGAACCCCAGACTACTCGTCGACGTCCACAAAGAACCCACCTTCGAGGTCGGTGAAGTCCTCCTCTGAAACAAAACAAACGACGTTGAGTTCGACGAACTCGCAAGATTATATATAGAGCTTTAGCTCGATGAGGCTTTCAAAGTTATATGGCTGTTTTGCATAAAGCTGATTTTATTTATGAAAAACATAACTCAATGGCATCGTCTAATCAGAATACTTTTAAAAGAGGGGTAAGAAGTAACTCTTTTCTCTTGAACAACTTTCTCAACATCAACCATCATCAACCACTGTACCTGTTCATCAAAGGCACCTCCCCGAATCACACTCGAGGAAGCTCACCTTTCAATCTTGAGTGGTACCTTTAGTACCCAGTTTTTAATCATTCCGTTAAAGTTATTCTATGATCTCTGAATCCGTCACCAAGTCGTCCATAACCGCGGACACGGCTTTTCGAAAAGATTTATCCCTGCAGGGGTGTACAATGTGAAAGACGCCAGGTTCCCGAGGGACCTCCCAGCTTCTTATCCATGCGTACCGTCCGGCCCATTGCCTAGCTCTTAGCTCTCTTCCGGGGAAAGCCGGCTGGGTGGGAGCGGCTACGACCTTTACCTCGCTTAAGACTAACCTAGGATCATCAGTGGCGGTAGGACAAGAGGTACCTCCTCGCACCCTGTCCCGCGGCCACTTATTTTCCTGACACAACCATCCTCATCTCAGTCTTGGCCACCATCTTCAACGCACGCGCAAATGGAAAGCCAAACTAGAGGACCCTCGGCTAGTCCGCCACAAGTTAGTCGGTCGACGAGGTTCCATATGCCCACGCATGGTTGCACGCTCAGGCTCGTAGGCGAGAACTCGCACTTAGGCGGCGAGAACGAAACAACCCACCACATCCCATGTGGCCTCTCATCCCCACCTTTAAGCATTTTATTATCCGTCACCACAATTTCCTCCACCATCATTCTCATCTCATCACCTGTTTCCAACATGAACCATCCATCCCAAAATAGCTATGCAATTAACTAAGCATGGCTAAGCATCAGCATAACATAGTAAGTATCTCAGGCCAACAATACAACCTATGGTTAATAGGAGGGAAAACAGATAATGGCATTGGAATCATAATGCACCTATAGGATACTCTAATCCGAATCAAAAATTGACATTTGGAACCGCATGCAATATTATAGTGGAGAAAATATTTGCGGAAAATAGGATAAGATATGCTCAGAGGGGGGCATTACGCTTGCCTTGTTGAGCTGAGGAGTCAACCTGCTCGTCGGAGTAATGATGCTCAACTCCGAACTCGTGATCTACCGGAGAGCAAACAACACCGGAAAGCAAAAACAACAATCAACACATGGCAATTGTGCAATGCATACAAAAATGATGATATGACATTTTGAATGCACCCTAGAAGCATTTGAACAAGAGCAACAAGTTAAATGGGGTCCCCATTATATTTATTGCATATTCGGAACAAACCCCATATTTAAACTTAATGATTTTGAAATACTATTAGAGCACATTGTTGTAATTGTGATCAAATATGCATGATGGTGATGATTCTGGATAAATCATGCTCTTCTGAACATTTTGGTATAAGGAACACCTTTTTCGGAGTCCAGATAAAAAGTTATTAATTTTAGAATTTCCTCTTTTTAATTGTTTACTTTTAATTATTTTATTTTCAACAACTATTAAAAGTTATTTCCTCGGATTCGAGAGAGATGGAGGAAATAGTTGAATCATCGGTGTCGATGTTCCTAAAGGCGTGAGGGGGTAGTGGGAATCATACGCTCGAAGGGAGAAAAAGGAAAAAGAAACCATAAAAAAAACAGTCCGAACCAGCCCCCAGTCCAGCCTGGGCCGGTTGGCAGGCCGGCCTGCTAACAGAGGCAACTGGCCAGCAGGCCGGTCTGGGCCGGCAGAAGGGTCGGCTCGGTGGTAGAGCCCACCGGCCTCCAGCCCAGCCTGGGCCGATCCCACGGCCGGTTTGGGGCCTGAGAAAACCAGCCCGCAGCCCGGCTTAGGCCGTCTCCACGGCCGGGCGTGCGAGGAGCAACGACGACGAACGACGCCGGCGTACGGTGGAGCACGGAGCAGTGCGATAGGGGAGAGGGGAAAGGGTGCAAGCAGGGGCAGGATCTCACCACCACGTCGACTGAAGGGTCGGGGAGGCGGGGGAAGGCTTGTCGACGACGAAATCAAGCGGCGGAGCTCGGGCGGCCGTGCGGGGAAACGGGGTTGGCGGCAGCGATGCACGGCCTCCCGCCTCGATTCCTCTGGCGTAGTAGGTGCAGGCTATGCGGCGGAGATGGTGGTGGTCACCGATTTGCTCGGGAGCTTCTCAAATGACGGCGACGAGCACGGCGGGGTCGACGGCCATGGCGGCCCGTGGGGAAGAGAAAAGGTGGAGCACGGGAGAGGAGCTGGTGTCGGGAGTGGGGCAGCGTGGCCTCATGTGCGTGCTCTCCTCGCAGGGTCAACGACAGCGCAGAGAAGGGGGGGGGCAGCGACGTGCGGGGTCGGTCGCGGCACGGCGATGCGGCGCGAGCACAGAGTGCTCGGTCGCTA
This sequence comes from Poa pratensis, assembly GCA_947311845.1. Taxonomy (NCBI): domain Eukaryota; kingdom Viridiplantae; phylum Streptophyta; class Magnoliopsida; order Poales; family Poaceae; genus Poa; species Poa pratensis. The sequence goes on from CAMZMU010000045.1 coordinate 25,112,318, forward strand.
CAGTGACGGGAAGAAGAAAGGAGTTTTTACACAGAGCCCCCTGGAGAGGAAACTTCCATCACGAACTAGTCCTTGCTTCCTTTTCCTTTATTTTCAACAGGTTTGGGGAATTTTATTAGAGCACTAAACCAATTTTGAAAATTGTGAGAAAAATCCAGTAGCCTCCTACCAACAAGTAGAAGCACCACAAAAATTGGTATTGCCAAATAAATTGTTTTGGACCACATTTGCTCATAGTTTCAAAATAGGGCATTTTGCTTAATTCACAAAAGTTGCTCTTTTGGAAAATTAAAAGCAAGTGCAAAATATTGTTTTGAAATCTTGGAACCTCCTTGACAAATATAAGTTGTCAAGATAATTTTGTTTACAAGTTGAGTGCCTTCCTTGATTTGAGATTTTATTTAAACAAGTTTAGCATTTTGTTTTCCATTGTTGTCAAACCCAATTGGTGTGTTGTTTAGCAATTTAATATGGATGCCATGATGCAATGCAACACAAAAGCGAAAATTTTACTCGGGTTTTTAGGTTTCCGAACTTTGGGCTATTACAAATCTACCCTCCTTACAGGAATCTCGTCCCGAGATTCTTAGAGTAGGGAAGAGGGAAAAGGGTGCGACGGTACTACACAACTTGGTCGCTCCAGGTGGCTTCTCTGTTGAAGAGGGTGACCGAAGGCATCATGGAGATCTTCATCGGCTTCACTTCAAGGTCACTATCAAAGTACACCATCGGAAAGAAGGAAACCTCACCGGAAGGGTGGATCTTGGTGAATATACCACAACGGAGTACCTCCTAGTAGAATATTAGGAAGAGACTCCGAGCATCCTTTGAATTGACAGTTAGGAGACACTTGCGTTTGACGGGAGATCGATAAGAGTTTCTGGTTGGCAGACAACTGTTTTCTCAAAGATTCAGAATATGAACTTTGCACAAGGCCTTAAATTTCTGAGGGAGAGTGTTGAAACAAGATTCCCACAGTTGAAGAGATAACTTGTACTAGTCGGCTTGAGTAGAACTTTCCTCACGGAGGAGCATTTCAGATCACTGGAGAAGGATCGGAAAGCTATATCGAGAGAACTTCAGAAACTCCGCAAACGTTAGTATTAGGAGAAACTTCTTGATTTTCTAGACACCGGGAACAAGCTTCTTGAGGATCACCAACTATCTTTCCTGATGTAGATTTAGATCTGGTCAGGTGTAGAGATACTTCAGGCTCAGCACCAGTAGGGATAGGAAGCTTTGCAATGCATACCAACGGAGTACAACTGCTAGGACCCCAAGAGTTGGACTAGAATGTCAAACTCCAAAGGAGGAACGAGATAGCGGAACTCGTGTATTACCACTTGTCAGAGGGCATCATCACCTACTGGAATTACTCGCGACAATACACCATTGAGTTTCTGCTGGGGAAACACCAACGAAGACAAAAGAAGTTCTCGGACTTCCTCTCTTTCTGGAACAATTTAAGGAGTGGCCTGGATGCATAGATGAAATTTCTCAAGGAATAGAGGTAACAACATACCATTCCGAGAGTATTCTACATGTGCATGATCGAGTTGAAATGATTCGGAGGAAACCAGACAATTCACTCGGATCCACGGCGACATCTTTCAGCAAGTGCGCGTGAACCAAGGGAAGCCACTTCTAACTCCAGAACACATACCTTGTGAAGACACAAAGTTAGTTCCAACAATTTTCCAATGCTAACGCCCAATATCCAATATAAATCTCCTCAAACATGGAGAAAATAAGCATGTAGTTGATGGGCTCAACCACAAACGTATTCAGATACTCCAATACGGTAGACTCATATGTCACAGGAACAGGGCATGAGTATTGGTCAGACTAACACATTCAGGTAGGTCGGTCTGAGTTTGATCTGACGATAGCCCAATTCAAATCAAACGATTTAGAGGTTAGCATATCCAAAGAGGAGATACCACCTAGCTTCAACACGGACAGACTAGACATCCCCTTGAAAAGGAACTATGTCGGGATAGAGCTCTTGTCTTTCAACTCTCCAAGTTGTTTAAGCTCAACCGAATAATTCTGGACATCCAGCACGATTTTCTTGGAGAAGGGAGTTGTTCAGAGAACCAGCTTACTCATAAACTGAACATCACGGTCAGGTGACAACCTGGCGATACTTCTGGAAAGACCTCCAGAATATCACGATCCACATATAGGATATCACGATATTCCGGTGGATCTTGAGTTCAAGAGAGGATCATGCCTTTCAAAGCACAACGAGGTGGTCTTGGGAGCTTCGGCACGAACCTAGCTCTTTGACCGAGGAAGAGCAACAGAGAAAACGAACTTGGGAACACAGTCCAATTCAACTTATTGATCGGCTAACCAATCATGCTAAGGAGGACAATGGATATCCCTGGATTTCCGCACAGTAAGAACTGCTAAGAATATCCGATAGCCACATCATTGCTTACGACTTATCCTTCTGGAGTAATAAGTCACTCGGAGATCGGAGAGTAACAAAGTGTAAGAGCATCACTTCATCAAGAGGATCATGACACTTAGCACAAGTGCATACTCTTTATACCACGATGTCGTGCTACTCTAAGACGGAACAGAAACAGAGACTAATAAACCTCTTATTCTGTGGAATACAAAACTTTGACCTAGCCCGAGAAGTGGACAAGGTACTGGAGTTTGTTTCTCCTAACAGGACGAAGTGGAAAGTCTTGACGGACCACCAGAGTAACTTGCATCGGAACACCCAATGCACGATAAAACTTTACTGTCAACTGACAGACAAAGGTTGGGAAACAGATCAGAGTACTAAACATGCTTAGGAGAAAATTCCGAGATGTTGAAGATGCACCGGTTATTACTCAATTGTGATAACCATGCCCAAAAGGAGAGATGCAGCAGAGTCACGAACATAGATGGGGGATTTGCTAAGAGAATTTTGGTCATAACTCAGATGATTCCAAGACAGAATCTACACAAGGCTACGGAAGAGTTGGAGTTACATAGCCGGCTGAGGTGTGGGAAATTAAGGTTCAACCATTTACCACACAGACCACATAAAGGACTTGGGTTAAAGGTCAGCTTCATGTACCGGGATTCATAAATAGCATAACGATCACATGGGTAACAACCCACACAATTCATCATGCCAGAATCACAGCACAATCCGGGACCTTCGGTTCAAGACCTTGGGTTAAAATCCAACAAGATTGAGGCTAATCACTTGCTCCTTCGTTGGGTAACAGATTTTAGTTTGCAACGCAGCGGGAGCAACTGGACACATAACACTAAAGGTCGAACCCAACCCCATTTCTAATCATTTTGAAGTAACAGATGAGAAGTAAAACCTTTAAGTCAAACCGAGGTAAGATTGCTCCGAGATTAGAGGGTAACCAGATAAGGAGTAAAAAGAATCCTAAGATGGTTTTTCACAACTCATTTTTAGGTTAAAAATAATTTTCACAAACACTAGACTCAACATCGACCAGTAGAAGGGTTTCCTACAGGCAGTACTGCTCTGATACCACCTTGTGGCGCCCCGACCCGACTGCTATACCGTGATACTGTGTCTCCGGTTATCCGATACCAACAGACACACTATCAAAGCATAATAGAGAGATCAAGACTTGTGGAACAACTGGCACATCACAGACTCTACGACACAAATCATATAGTTCAACTCTTATAATAGAGAAAGATAGCAAATGACAATCAGAGGTCACAGACCCAACAGTACAACAAGCGGAAGCAAATTAGGTTGTTCTAAACAACAAGAACCAAAATATGGCCTAAGAGGCCTACAAATAAACATCCAGCGCCAGCTGTTCCGGGATGTCCCAAGCTACCGCCTGGGAACCCCAGACTACTCGTCGACGTCCACAAAGAATCCACCTTCGAGGTCGGTGAAGTCCTCCTCTGAAACAAAACAAACGACGTTGAGTTCGACGAACTCGCAAGATTATATATAGAGCTTTAGCTCGATGAGGCTTTCAAAGTTATATGGCTGTTTTGCATAAAGCTAATTTTATTTATGAAAAACATAACTCAATGGCATCGTCTAATCAGAATACTTTTAAAAGAGGGGTAAGAAGTAACTCTTTTCTCTTGAACAACTTTCTCAACATCAACCACTGTACCTGTTCATCAAAGGCACCTCCCCGAATCACCCTCGAGGAAGCTCACCTTTCAATCTTGAGTGGTACCTTTAGTACCCAGTTTTTAATCATTCCGTTAAAGTTATTTTATGATCTCTGAATCCATCACCAAGTCGTCCATAACCGCGGACACGGCTTTTCGAAAAGATTTATCCCTGCAGGGGTGTACAATGTGAAAGATGCCAGGTTCCCGAGGGACCTCCCAGCTTCTTATCCATGCGTACCGTCCGGCCCATTGCCTAGCTCTTAGCTCTCTTCCGGGGAAAGCCGGCTGGGTGGGAGCGGCTACGACCTTTACCTCGCTTAAGACTAACCCAGGATCATCAGTGGCGGTAGGACAAGAGGTACCTTCTCGCACCCTGTCCCGCGGCCACTTATTTTCCTGACACAACCATCCTCATCTCAGTCTTGGCCACCATCTTCAATGCATGCACAAATGGAAAGCCAAACTAGAGGACCCTCGGCTAGTCCGCCACAAGTTAGTCGGTCGACGAGCTTCCATATGCCCACGCATGGTTGCACGCTCAACTTGGCTCGTAGGCGAGAACTCGCACTTAGGCGGCGAGAACGAGACAACCCACCACATCCCATGTGGCCTCTCATCCCCACCTTGAAGCATTTTATTATCCGTCACCACAATTTCCTCCACCATCATTCTCATCTCATCACCTGTTTCCAACATGAACCATCCATCCCCAAAATAGCTATGCAATTAACTAAGCATGGCTAAGCATCAGCATAACATAGTAAGTATCTCAGGCCAACAATACAACCTATGGTTAATAGGAGGGAAAACAGATAATGGCATTGGAATCATAATGCAACTATAGGATACTCTAATCCGAATCAAAAATTGACATTTGGAACCGCATGCATTATTATAGTGGAGAAAATATTTGCGGAAAATAGGATAAGAGATGCTCAGAGGGGGGATTACGCTTGCCTTGTTGAGCTGAGGAGTCAAACTGCTCGTCGGAGTAATGATGCTCAACTCCGAACTCATGATCTACCGGAGAGCAAACAACACCGGAAAGCAAAAACAACAATCAACACATGGCAATTGTGCAATGCATACAAAAATGATGATATGACATTTTAAATGCACCCTAGAAGCATTTGAACAAGAGCAACAAGTTAAACGGGGTTCCCATTATATTTATTGCATATTCGGAACAAACCCCATATTTAAACTTAATGATTTTGAAATACTATTAGAGCACATTGTTGTAATTGTGAAAAAATATGCATGATGGTGATGATTCTGGATAAATCATGCTCTTCTGAACATTTTGGTATAAGGAACACCTTTTTCGGAGTCCAGATAAAAAGTTATTAATTTTAGAATTTCCTCTTTTTAATTGTTTACTTTTAATTATTTTATTTTCAACAACTATTAAAAGTTATTTCCTCGGATTCGAGAGAGATGGAGGAAGTAGTTGAATCATCGGTGTCGATGTTCCTAAAGGCGTGAGGGGGTAGCGGGAATCATACGCTCGAAGGGAGAAAAAGGAAAAAAAAAACCATAAAAAAAATAGTCCGAACCAGCCCCCAGTCCAGCCTGGGCCGGTTGGCAGGCCGGCCTGCTAACAGAGGCAACCGGCCAGCAGCCCGGTCTGGGCCGGCAGAAGGGCCGGCTCGGTGGTAGAGCCCACCGGCCTCCAGCCCAGCCTGGGCCGATCCCACGGCCGGTTTGGGGCCCGAGAAAACCAGCCCGCAGCCCGGCTTAGGCCGTCTCCACGGCCGGGCGTGCGAGGAGCAACGACGACGAACGACGCCGGCGTACGGCTGCGACGGTGGAGCACGGAGCAGTGCGATAGGGGAGAGGGGAAAGGGTGCAAGCAGGGGCAGGAGCTCACCACCACGTCGACTGAAGGGTCGGGGAGGCGGGGGAAGGCTTGTCGACGACGAAATCAAGCGGCGGAGCTCGGGCGGCCGTGCGGGGAAACGGGGTTGGCGGCGGCGATGCACGGCCTCCCGCCTCGATTCCTCTGGCGTAGTAGGTGCAGGCTATGCGGCGGAGATGGTGGTGGTCACCGATTTGCTCGGGAGCTTCTCAAATGACGGCGACGAGCACGACGGGGTCGACGGCCATGGCGGCCCGTGGGGAAGAGAAAAGGTGGAGCACGGGAGAGGAGCTGGTGTCGGGAATGGGGCAGCGTGGCCTCGTGTGCGTGCTCTCCTCGCAGGGTCAACGACAGCGCAGAGAAGGGGGGCAGCGACGCGCGGGGTCGGTCGCGGCACGGCGACGCGGCGCGAGCACAGAGTGCTCGGTCGCTACAGCGACGGGAAGAAGAAAGGAGTTTTTACACAGAGCCCCCTGGAGAGGAAACTTCCATCACGAACTAGTCCTTGCTTCCTTTTCCTTTATTTCCAGCAGGTTTGGGGAATTTTTATTAGAGCACTAAACCAATTTTGAAAATTGTGAGAAAAATCCAGTAGCCTCCTACCAACAAGTAGAAGCACCACAAAAATTGGTATTGCCAAATAAATTGTTTTGGACCACATTTGCTCATAGTTTCAAAATAGGGCATTTTGCTTAATTCACAAAAGGTTGCTCTTTTGGAAAATTAAAAGCAAGTGCAAAATATTGTTTTGAAATCTTGGAACCTCCTTGACAAATATAAGTTGTCAAGATAATTTTGTTTACATGTTGAGTGCCTTCCTTGATTTGAGATTTTATTTAAACAAGTTTAGCATTTTGTTTTCCATTGTTGTCAAACCCAATTGGTGTGTTGTTTAGCAATTTAATATGGATGCCATGATGCAATGCAACACAAAAGCGAAAATTTTACTCGGGTTTTTAGGTTTCCGAACTTTGGGCTGTTACATTTATACCGGTTGTCCGCTACCCATCCCGTGCATGATGCGTGTATGGATATAAAGTGCACGGTTGAAGGGTTATTGTTCTTGGGCTCTTTGTTATGCAGTTTTGGCCATGCTCGTGTTATGGCATGAGCGAGGGGTTGTGGTGCCGATGATACACTCCGAGCACGCTTGCTGAAGTGCTTCGGCCTAGGAGTGGTAACCCCAGTAACGCTTGGCTACGTAGCATGACCAATGACACATAGCATTGATGTATAACTCTGAGGCCGAGTCCGACAACTTAACAAGATTCTAGGATTCTTTGTTACTTGCAGTGAGATGTTACCTGGGGTTGGTAACCCAGTAACTCTCGACTATCATGACTAAGAGCACATAACACTTATGTATAACTCTTGATCCGGGGTCTGACATGTGAGATCCTGTCTCCGGGCTTAATATGATTGATAGAATACTCATATCAACAAGTTGCAACTTCTTTTCCACAAGCATATCTGAAAAGAACTCCGAGGTTAAGCGTGCTTGGCCCGGTGCGATTTCACGATGGGTGACCGACCGGGAAGTCATTCCCGGGTGCGCACGAATGAGGACATAGTGCGCAGAAAAGACCAGTGTTGATCTGTGGGGCCAGTCTAGTAATCCTTGAGAGCTTCCAGGGGTGACAGGCCCGTCCCGGGGGTGGGCTGGGGTGTTACACGCGCCTCTTCCGCTTTAGGTGTGTCCCTAGTCCACCACTGTCCTTTCTGCCCTGGACAGTTGGGAGATCTGCAACAACTCTTTGTCTGCTACCTACGTCTTGCCCCTTTGTGGGCTCGTGTTCTAGGGCCATGACGACTCCCCCGCAATGCCGACGTCAATGCTCTCTTGGAGCTCCTCTCTGCCCACCTCTCTAGCATGCGCAACCGATCTCCAACGCGGTCATCCTTGCGGTCTTGTGGGTGACTTGGAAATCCCACAACCGCATGGTGTTCGATGGGAACCTGCTCTCCTCCTACTCTATCATTAGCTTGGCTGCTGACCACCTATGTCTTTGGACTGCCCGCGTACCACGATGTTTGGACCTTACGGCGTTTGGATGTTTTTTGGTGCACAAGTGTTACCTAGGCTATTCATGGGGTGCCATCCCCCGCTCCCCCTCCCGCCTATTGTAACTCTTTGGAGTGGTATGTCACCTCTGTGCGCCCCCCTGAGGGTCGCTCCTGTAAATCTTCCTCGTTTTTATGAAATGAAAGTGGTGTTCAGGTGGGGGATCTTGTGCCGTTGAGCTTTCAAAAAAATGTTGAATACGAGCCAATTCATATTCCAGCTGTGTAAATTCCAGCCTGCTCGTCCGAGTTCGGTCTGGATTGGTCAATACCAACGACCTGTGTTGTGGGTAGGGCTTAGTTGAGATGTTGAGGCAAGGCACAAGATACCTCCACCCCTACCATCCACCGTCCAAACTCATCTAAGGGTTAGAAGCACCGTGCAGTTATTGAACGAGACCACAGCTAGGGAACGGCCTCCCTTTCCTGCGACGGCAGCGGCAAGAGAGCGGCAAATCTATGCCTGAGCTCGCGCAATTTTCCCCTCGCCGCGCGCAAATCTTAGTTTCTCAGGCTAGTCCGTTCATGTTTCCATGCCCATGCTCGTTCTGTAAGGGCACCTCCAACGGTCCCCCGCATATGGACAGGCCCTGTCCGAAACTGTCCGAACGGACAAAACAGGCCCTCCAACGGTCCCCCGCATATGGATAAATGTCCGGGGCGGACATATTTTTTACCCAAACCCGACCCAAATTTGGTCCGGATTTGGGGCAAGAGCGGACAGAAAATGTTGTCCGACTGTCCGCTTTGTGCTCCTCCGTGTCCGGTGTGGCCCAGCTGCCAGTGAAACAAAACTCTTTCTTCTCCCCTCCCCACCTACCACGCCCTCTCTCACCTCTATCTCTCCACCGCCGCCGCCCCAAGATGGCCGTGGCGCAGCTCGACGGCGTGCGCACGGGCCCGCGAGATGGCCATGGCGCTGCTCGCCGGCGCGCACAACCCCGCGAGATGGCCGTGGCGCGGCTCGGCGGCGCGAGCACGACCCCGCGAGGTTCTACGAGCAGGTGCGCCTGATAGCCATGCGCTGCTGCCCTCCTCGCGCTGGTTTGCCGGACGGCCCTCGACTCCGTCGCCGCGCTCTAGGCTCTCCGTTGTGGCGGCGGCGGCGGAGAGCGACATAGCAGCGGAGGCGTACGCGCTCCCAGCCAAGGCGCAGCGGAGGTCGCCGTGCTGCGGGTCGAGCAGGAGGCTGCGAGCCAAGGCGGCCGAGGAGCGGCTCTGCACGTCGCTCGGCGAGGCCGTCGAGCTCGCGCGGGAGCTCGTAGCAGCTCTCAGTGGTGGTGTACGTTCTCATCTCCGGCCTGTGCTGTTCTCCATACCTGCAGTGCATGCACATCTCCGCCGGTGCTGCCGTCCACGACCACGCCTGGCAAGAAGTAGAAGATGGACGCGGTGTGCCGGAGCAGCCCGGCACCACTCGCGATCTGCCGGCAAGGTCGGAACACGCCGCCTCCGGCCAGATCGGGCGCGGCAGTGCCGGCTGCCCGTACTGCCCGCCGTGGTGTGCTCGCTAGCGACTAGCGAGCTAGCTGAATGAGGCCATCGATTGAGCTGAGCTATCGAGCTGAATTTGTGTTTTTCCTCTATGCAACTTTTTTGTCTCTTGTCCGGGTCAAATTTTGCGGCACATCATTGGGGTCAGTGGCCGGACAGTCCCGAACGGACACCCAAAATCTACCCCAAACGGACAAAATTGGTCCGCTTTTGATGTCCGTATGCGGGGCACCGTTGGAGGTGCCCTAACTGCGCGCTGATGCTGGCCATCAGATGAGTTTGAACGTGGTGGTAGAGTGGTAGGGTTGAGGCCTTTGAGGGACGCTGTGCCTTGGTTTGAGCAAGGTACTGCATCTCAGTCCGTCTACCTCACGGGGTCAAGAAAGAACAAACTAAAGATTAAAAAAAACTAAAAGACAAAAAAAAATGGAGACGCCCAAAAACTGCAGGCCCATGTGGCATGCTCGGAAAGGTCTTATCAGCGTATAGGTAGGCACATAGCCTTCACGTGCATGTGCGGCCGGTGGGGTACCCGGTCCACGAAAGTCTTTGTCCCCTGTCGCCACTTCCCACGGGCTGGTCTTGAATCCGTCCCATAAATTGCCATCACAACCCATGTGCACGCCCAAACCGCCTTCACGCCGAACAGATCCCACCGCTTCCGTTTCCCATTCCCCACTGACTCGTCGTCCCCAAGCCCCCCGATCCATCCGTCCATGGCGAAACCCCTCCTCGTCCTCGCCTTCCTCGCCGCCACCCTCGCCGTCGCCGCCTCCGTGGGCGGCCGCGGCCCGATGGTCGGCGGGTGGAGCCCCATCGCGGACGTGACGGACCCGCACATCCAGGAGCTCGGCGGGTGGGCGGTGGCGCAGCACCGAAGGCTGACGAGCGACAGGCTGCAGTTCCGCCGGGTGACCGGCGGCGAGCAGCAGGTGGTCTCCGGGATGAACTACCGCCTCTTCGTCGACGCGGTGGACGGCGCCGGGAGCAGCGCGCCGTACGTCGCGGAGGTGTATGAGCAGTCCTGGACCCGCACCCGCAATCTCACCTCCTTCGAGCCGGCGGCCAACTACTGACTAATCCGTCCCCGCCGCGCGTGGATCTCTGCGGCTAGCGAACACATGATCTCCGCTGGTTAATCTCATCTCCTGGCCTCGTCCTTAATTTGGTAGTACTACAAATAAATGAGCGCTTTACTCTGAGTTGTGTGGTTTGATCGATCGCGTCGTGCAGTTCATCCTGACTACTCCTATACTACTGTTTGCTAGTAGGAGTACTATGGTACTGAATAGTGAATATTACTGGTAAATAAAATTGTGAGTACTCTCAGTTTGATGTAATGGACGGTTCATATGTGTGCGTCCATTGTTATGCTTTGATTTCTAGGGTAGACTAGTTGATTCACTCCTCACTTGCACGGCTGCTTTGCTTGCGGCGATGCTTATCCGAAAAGTCGTGAAAAACCCCGTGAGGATCTGCTCCTGGAGGCTCGTGTAAACCACTTGCAGCTGCCGACATCTTACGTGGATAAAATATCAGTTTCAGAGGATGTCTGAATTTCTGTTACTGTCGGTTCACGCGAGGGCAAGTCTTTATCAATAGCTCCTCAAGGGGAAATCTGTTTCGGCTCTTGTGTTGATGTACCCATTATTTAAAGTCGCATTTTCAAATGTCAAAAACTTTAAACAAAAATTTTGGGTGTACATACAGCTCGGCTGCAAAAAAAAAAAATTGGGCAGCCGCACGTGTGCCCTAATTTTTTTGTTTGTCTGGAAGCTCTAAAATCAGTTTTGGGGGGCAACTTCCCCTATTTGAAGTGATCTGTTGGAGATGCTCTAATAGTTAATCATGGGCTTTACTAGCACATACAATTTGCTAATAGTCAAAATCAACTTAGTTTATATGTTGTTTAAAAAAACTTAAGTTTGCATGTTACCTGTAAAAATAGACTTACAGATATGGCGCCTCAAATGAAGTACTGGCAAAATCTAAAATGTAGATGTGAAAACAAACACGAAACTTTTTAGTACAATATTCGCTCGCAAGTTAAGTAGAAACAATAAGAGTCGCCGAAATTCCTCCCAGTCTTGTCGCCCCGCCTCGTCTTGGTCGCCCCACAGACAATACTATTGGCTGTATCTTCTGCCTGAATCAGTGGTCACAGTACACCACCATTGACTGGAAAGAATCCTGGTATTGTGCAGTTTGATTCGCCGATACGTTCTCTTCGAACAACGGTCAGATTCATCTACGATTAATAAAGTGTTTGGCATCGTGCTCTTGGACCGTAGTTGGATGCATACATCTATAGCTACAGGTGGTGAAGAACTTCGCCTAGCTAAAACCATCCAATATATTAACAAATATTTCCTATTTCAAGAAATAGATATAATTTCAAACATTTACTTACTGTACATGTGTTGAGAAAATTTACTTCAATGTTTTTTTATAGAAAATTAGTATTAATGGATCCAAAAAATATAAGTCATATTTTTCTTTTCTTACGTCAAACTTGTTTGTAGAGAAAACTAACCTCTACAACCCTTAGTTTAATATCAACAGATATATAATGATGTTTTATAGTGTATTTGGCCATGTAGATGTTATTATTTTCTTATGTAAGCTTAGTAAAACTTATCATAAGACTTACACGTTTGACTTGAGACAAAACTAACATGACTTGCATTCAATAATGAAGGAGTAATGAATAGGACAAGCCTCGGGCCGGACCGGGTTTCGGGTCAGGCTTGTTAAAGCCCGACCTGCAAAAGCCAAGCCTGAGTCCGGCCCAGGCTGTGACTGTAAAAAATGCCTATTTTGTATTAACAATATTAAATATATCATTTTTGGAGTATATTAATACCTATTTTTTTAAAATGTTAAAAATCACCAATTTTGGGGCTTTTTTGGGATTCTGAATCGGGCTTTGAGCACAAAAGTGAAGCGCGAGCCCGATTCGATGCAGGGCCGGCTTTGGCCTAGGACGAGAGGTGCGACGGCACGGGGGCAGCCAAACTTGGGGCCTATAACTGATATGTATGTACATAGAAGACATTAATAGAAAAGGCGAGAGTCCCATTGATTTAGGGCCCGTTGATAGAGTTCGCACATGGGTCCTAAAATGCTAGAGTCGGCCCTGACCCGACGTCGGGCTTTTGGTTCGGGCTTTCCGGGCCAGGCTGCCCATGTGCCTATAGGTTTACTTGCAACAATCCAATCTTCGCAAAGAGATTGTTAGATGAAGGATATATCATGTTGCTATAAATACCATTGACATGGGTAATCTATTCCCACTTCAAACAAGTTGTCTCCAATGACCTGACTTGGTTGTGGCGATACCCCTCTCCTTTCGTCGTTATAATCGTCAAGGTGTCTCGTGGAGAGTTTAGTGGCACCACACTTTTTGGTGGGCGAGGCCCGCTTACTCGAGCGAGAAATCTGCACATCGAGGAACTTTATGGTTCACTTACAACTCCCAAAATTACTTAGATTCTAACTTCACTCATGTAAACTTTCAAGAATCAACTTTGGGAGGACTCCCAAAGTTAACTTTTATGTCCACACGATTGAAGTTACAACTCCTAACACTCAAACTTTCAACTTCAAACTTCCTACTAGGCGTGTAATAGCTTTTGGAACAAATCATACCCTATGTGGAATTTGGTGTTAATGGCCATCAATCTATGGAACTAATGTATTTACAAGTTTAATACACATGTATTAGTCTTTGTCGTACGTGTGAAAGGCGAGGTGAATGGTTTAACCTACTTAAAAGAACTAATCAAGGGGATGTTGAGGATGACGTCTTAATATTTTACCGTCTCTGAGCCGTAGGAAGCCGTACTATAAAGAGGAGATTAACCTTGCAAAAGTTGGGTAACAACTTTCCTAAACACTGCTCCCACTTTCCCCTACACCACATGCATCTCCACATCTCATTTTCAACATCTTTCGATTGGTTATGGCATGAGCATTAACTTGCCACACTCGATAATTCGATATAACTAACTAAATGGATCGATCGGCTTCATATAGATTATTTAGTTTGTTTGAACCATGTCCATTGGACATCAGAGATATGTTTTCCTTACAACAATATTCGTATAAGAATATGAAATGATAATCAAGTTCTTGAAAAGAATAACACCACCTTTTTTTTGCATCCCTCAGCGACGCGTTGTCATCAAAACTCGTTGCCGCCATCGGACAAACTTGAGTGAAATGCATCTACCGTTCTTGAAGTTGTTGGCCATGTCCAAAACAGCCCTCAAACTCAGGATCTGCCACAGTACAATCCTGAAAGTTGCTTCGCATGTCAATCTATGGTCCTAAATACGAATGGCTAGCGTATAGCGCTGACGTGGCAATAGAGCAGGCTCAGTGCGGTCCTTGAAATTACCGACAATGTCCAAAATGGTCATGAACCTCGGGATTTCCATTTTTTGAAACAATGCAATTTATTTTTTACATATAAACCATGTTTGATCACCAAGGCGGAAAAGGAGTTTCCATGTAGCACGACACACGGACACCGGGTCACGTATTTAACTAATTTGCACATAGATTAAAAGAAGAGATCAAACAAAACAGACCAAGGCGGAAAAAGAGTTTGCATGCAACTCGTACAGCTAACGAAAAAATCTAGATTAAAATGAAATAAAATCAATACTAGCCTTCCATAAGCACTGCAGGTGAGTCCAAAAATAGCTAATTCATGAACAAACTATGAAAAATATCAGTAATCATTCCCCAATATTTGACTTGGTTTCTTGTATACATATTATTCATTCCTATGAAAATTATCGGTAATCATGCACCAATATTATTTTGTTAAGATTATGGATCTCAGCATAGTATAATTAAAAAATTCCCAAGTAAAATACATGTAACTTTCATAATCTGATTCCATGGATAAGGTGCAGGATATTTTATGAACTGGATCAACTCTGTAATTACATGCACTGTTCCATGATCTGGAGACATGGATCCATAAAAATCACACATAAACAAGTCAGAAGATTATTTGTTACACCGTTAAAAAGATAGGAAACGAAGTGTAGAGCTTCATCATTTCGAACTCCACATGGACCCATGAAATACAACCTGGATAATTCATAATTCCAAAAAATAAAAATACATCTACGCCAAGGCGGTTTTGACGCTTCGATAATCAAAGGAATGACCAAATGCTGGGAAAATCGAGAGCCACATGACATGTTACTGACACACATGAAGATCTCAACACACCATGATCACTGGAGTCACGGAAAGACTCTCGGGTAATAGGAAACACCATCAATTTACATGCAATAATTTCCCACATCCTCAAATTATTATTTAGTAATCATAAACCTATATTTTATTGGATTTGATATCTATTCATATTATTCGTTGCTATTAAATTCTGCAAGAAAAATAATTGATGCGGTTAGGAACAACTATTCGTGTGTTCAAGTGATAATGCAAATAGCATTATGGATGGTTTTAAAAAAATGGACATCCTGAGTTTTAGGACTGTTTTGAACATCGCCTGTAACTCTAGGACCGCTGTGAGGCCGCTTTTTTGCCAAGTCATCGCTATACGCTAGCCATTCGTATTTAGGACCGTAGATGGACATGCAGAGCAATTTTAAGGACTGTACTAAGCCAAATCTCGAGTTTGAGGACTGTTTTGGACGTGACCGACAACTTCGAGGACCGTAGATGCATTTCACTCGACAAACTTCCTTAAACACACAAGCGGAGAACACTGACCGAGCATCCGAGGGAGGAAGAGGTGGCGCTGATGTGGGCAAACGGCGGAGGAGGTATACGACTACCTAGGGGTCAGGAGGCCAGTACGGGGCAATCGAGCTGCGGGGAAGAGGACAGTCCGGGAGTGTCGTGTTCATGTGTCCTGGAGAGAGAGGGAGAGGAAGAAGAGAGGGGAAAAGGTTGGGGGCTGACAGATGGGTCCCACGTCCACCTCAGCTACTCCTCCACGTGGGATGCCAACTAGGCCCTTATAAATAGGCCCTACCGGTCAATGTTGCTGTGAAAGTGCATTTATGTGAGATTTAGAGCTATCTTGTCGTTAGTCCCAGAACCGGTAGATTTTTGAAAAAATCACCAAGATCGGTACTTATCCCTAAAGTCAGCCCAATTGTGGTAGTTTTTTTTTTAAATTTACTCCCGTCGTTTCGAACAAATCCCACATTCCCACCGCTTCCGTTTCCCATTCCCCACCGACTCGCCGTCTCCAAGCCCCCGCCGATCCGTCCATGGCGAAACCCCTCCTCCTGCTCGCCCTCCTCGCCGCGACCCTCGCCGTCGCCGCCGCCCTGGGCGGCCGCGGCCCGATGGACGGCGGTGGAGCCCCATCCCGGATATGAAGGACCCGTACATCCAGGAGCTCGGCGGGTGGGCGGTGGCGCAGCACCGGAGGCTGGCGAGCGACAGGCTGCGGTTCCGCCGGGTGACCCGCGGCGAGCAGCAGGTGGTATCCGGGATGAACTACCGCCTCTTCGTGGACGTGGTGGACGGCGCCGGGAGCAGCGCGCTGTACGTCGCGGTGGTGTACGAGCAGCTCTGGACCAGCACCCGCAACCTCACCTCCTTCGAGCCGGCGGCCAACTACTGATGCTGATCCGTCCCCGGCGCGCGTGGATCTCTAGCCAACGCATGCTCTCCGCGGGTAATAAATGAGCGCTTCACTCTGAGTTGTGTGGTTTGATCGATCGTGTCGCGCAGTTCATCCTGACTACTATACAGTTGCTACTACTATGGAACTGAATATTACTGATAAATAAAAGTGTGAGTACTCTCAGTTTTGATGTAATTGACGGTTCATCTGTGTGCGTCCATTGTTAATTGTTACTTGATTTCGACGGGACACGAGTTGTTTCACTTCTGCTTTGCTTTGCTTGCGGAGATGCTTGATTTCGACGGGACACGAGTTGTTTCACTGCTGCTTTGCTTGCGACGATGCTTATCCGAAAAGTCGTGAAAAACCCCGTGAGGATCTGCTCCTGGAGACTTGTGTAAGCACTTGCAGCTGCCGACATCGTACGTGGATAAAATATCAGTTTCTGAGAATGTGTGAATTTCTGTTACTGTCGGTTCACGCGAGTGCAATTCTTTATCAGTGAGCTTCTCAGGGGGAAATCTGTTTCGGGCTCTTAGGTGTTGATGCAACCATTACTTAAAAATCATCATTTTGAAATGTCAAAAACTTCTAAACAAAAAAATTCGGGTGTACATACAGCGCGGCTGCAATTTTCTTTTGGGCAGGCCCACGTGTGCCCCAAATTTGCAGCAGTTGGGGTCAATACCTTGGGCGGCCCAAAAAGTTTAGGGCACGCAATAGGGTTTGGGCTGGAGCACTGTTTTTTTTTTTGCCTAAAAGCTCTAAAAGTCAGTTTTGGGGGCCAAGTGTCCTATATTTTAAGTCATCTATTGGAGGTGCTCTAATAGTTAATCATGGGCTTTACTAGCACATACAATTTGCTAATAGTCAAAATCAAATTAGTTTATATGTTGTTTTAAAAAACATAGTTTACATGTTACCTGAAAAAAAGACTTACAGATATGGCGGCTCAAATGAAAGTACTGATAAAATCCAAAATGTAGACGTGCTCACGAAGACAAACAAGAAACATTTTAGTACAATATCCGCTCACAAGTTACGTGAAACAACAAGAGTAGCTGAAATTCAACCATGTCAGTTTGTCACCCCGCCTCGTCCTTGTCGCCCCATGGACAATACTATTGACCGTATCTTCTGGCTTAATCACTGGTCATATTACACCACCATTGACTGAAAAGAATCCTGGTATTGTGCCGTTTGATTCATCGAGCCGTTCTCTTTGAACAACGGTCAGATTCATCTGCGATTACTAAAGTTTCTGCCATCGTGCTCTTGGACCGTAGTTGGACGCATACATTTAGCTACAACAGTGAAGAACTTCGCCTAGCTAAAACCATCCAAAATATGAACAAATATTTCATACTCCCTCTCATCCGTTAAAATTGTCGTAAATAGACAACGTGACACGTACAACCTGTACGTACAACCATCGACAATTTATTTGGATCGGAGGGAGTATTTGGAAATAGATATCCTTCAAATAGCTACTTACATGTGTTAAGAAAATTTGCTTCAATGTTTTTAATAGCAAATTAGTATTAATTGAACCATAAAAATATGTCATATTTGTTTTGTCTTACGTCAAACTTGTGTTATAGAGAAACTTAACCTCTACAACCCTCAATCAATATCAGCAGATATGTCATGATGTATTTATACCGAATATGGGGTTTGGCAATCGCTACTTAAAAGAAAATACATTGGCATGAAGGCGTATCACAGGTATATTGGAAACCTGGTGATTCTCAGTTCTGGGCCAGTCTAATGGCGGCTAAGAAATATTTCTTCCGCTTCGGAGTATTTAAAATTAAGGATGGATCAGAGATTAGATTCTGGGAGGACAAATGGTTAGGTAATACCACCCTCTGGGATCAATACCCGGCCCTATACAATATTGTTTGTCACAAAGGGGATATCATAGCCACGGTTATGCAGTCTTCACCATCCAATGTGACGTTCAGGCGAGATCTAATTGGGCTGAGACTAACGTCTTGGAACGCTTTGTTGGCATGGTTGAATTCAGTTCAACTTACACAAGGACCCGATGAGTTTCGTTGGAATTTATATGGGAATGGAAAATTCTCGGTAGATTCCATGTATAGGGCGCTAGTCCATTCCGATGTACCAGTCGATGATAATAAAAAATATGACAAATGAAGATTCCGCTAAAACTGAAAGTGTTTACTTGGTATCTTCGTAGTGGTGTAATTTTAAAAAGGATAACCTTGTTAAGCGAAACTGGCATGGAAGTACTGAGTGTGTGTTTTGTCCACAACAAGAGACAATAAAGCACTTATTCTTCGAGTGTAGTTTTGCGCGTTCTATTTGGTCATCTATCCAGATAGCTTCTAACTTATATCGACACCCAAGTCTGTTGCAAATGTATTTGGCAACTGGCTACATGGGATAGATAAAAAGTTTAGAACTGTTGTTAGGGTGGGAGCGATAGCCGTTATATGGTGGCTTTGGCTGTGTAGAAATGACAAGGTTTTCAATGATAAAGATTTTTCTCGTTTGCAGGTACTCTACTCGTGCACAAGTATTCTCCGTTTGTGGTCCACATTACAACCGGCGGGACACCGAGGCCTCTTTACGGAGGCATGTACACGACTGGACGAGGTGGCGAGGGATATTTTTATCGACATGGATGTTAGCTTGATCACCGGATTGGTACTCCATAGGCATTGGCTTTCGTCATAGTCATTGGTGTTTTACTTACACATGTTTGTAATTCGTCTAGTGCTACATTTTATTTCTTTT
Source organism: Poa pratensis (assembly GCA_947311845.1). NCBI lineage: Eukaryota > Viridiplantae > Streptophyta > Magnoliopsida > Poales > Poaceae > Poa > Poa pratensis. Next base: position 25,131,244 of record CAMZMU010000045.1, read on the forward strand.
CGTTCTGTTGGATTGCGGCTGTGTGCATTTTGCAGAGGCCGGGTGTAATGCTTAAAACTCTTTAAGTAATAAAGCCCTTTCTCAAAATAAAAATTTATAGTGTATTTGGCACTATAGATGCTAATATTTTCTTTTCTTTTCAGGGTAAACGACAGTTGTTATGCCATATCAATTAAGAGGGTAAACGATGTCTGATACAATCTTGAGGAAGAAAACAGTAAAACAAAACTAAAACTAAAACTAAAACATGATTACTCCCAAAGTGCAGGCGCTGCGCCTGTCTCCAAATCTTGATCATCTTGTACCCTTTCCTGAAAGGTAGGAACCTAGTAAATATAGATCGTCCTTGACATGATCCATAACTTGGGACTTAGGTGCGGCAACTTGCTGAAAAACCCTCCAACATCACTCCTTCCAGATATGCCATGCCCCATAAATCGCGACAGGAAGTTCATCTTTTTCAACGAATCAGACAAGAAACGCCTCAGCCGGGGAAAAGAACTTGTGCTGCTGAATCTGCAAGTGCTGACAGCCAGTCCCTTGAGCCAGAAGGTGCGAAATGCTTCTAGAGTATGGGAAATCCAAAATCAAGTGAGAGGCGGTCTCCGCTTCATGGTCACATAAGGAACAACAATCACCGTGATCGATCCCCGAGCTTGGAGGATATCAGCAATGAGAATGCATTGTCGAAGCCACAACTACATAATTTTTTTACATTTTGGTTGCGCCTTAGCTTTCCAAAGCTTGTTGTAGTTGATGGCACAGAAAGACCCAAGAAATTGGACGTTGTATGCAGAGAAGGCGTTCAACCTAGAGGAGGCAGTCATGTTCCATGCTATAAAGTCCTCCTCATCTCCCAAGATAAAACCTTATAGCTTGATCCATAATGCAGTGTATTCCTGGAGCTGAACTTCCGAGGATATCCGACGAAATCTAGCCATCCATCTGTCATTTTCTAAAGCGTAGGCCACCGTCAGTTTCTAAGTCGAGTTAGCTTGAACAGATTAGGTGGCATCTCAGTCTAGAAGAGAATACGAAACGAACAATTCAAACTTTAATGCACGTTGGCCTTTCATTTTCAATGCTATTATCGAAAGTTTAGACCTTAGAGAGATTGATCTCTCGGGTAGACAATATACGTGGACAAATAGGAGAGAGGTTCCAACACTTGAGAAGTTGGACCGCTTTCTTATGAGCGTCAATTGGGAACAAATTTTTTCCTTTGGTTGCGGTACATGCTTTGACTCGTACGGGATCAGATCATTCGCCTCTCCTACTTGATACAGGAACCAACCATTCTTGGGTAATAAATCTAGATTTTCGTTTGAGCTATCTTGGTTTAGACACCCGGGTTTTAATGAGTTGATACAGAGAGAATGGACATCCATTAATGTTGGATCATCTCCGGTCGAAATTTGGCAAAATAAAATTAGACATTTCGTCAATATCTTAGGGGTTGGGCAAACAATATTAGTGGTGAGTAATAAAAATTAAAGGATAAATTGCATTTACTAATTGATGAATTAGACTTAAAGGCAGAAACTACTCCTTTATCTGAAGCTGAAAGGGCTGCAAAAAAAGAGGCAGATGATTGCCTTGCTAGGGCGAGAAGAGATGAAGAGACAAAATGGGCACAACGTGCTAAGGTAAAACATGTCCAGGAAGGGGGTAACAATACAAAATATTTTCATCTCATTGCTAATGGAAAGCATTGGAAAAAAGGATTTTCCAACTTGAACAAGATGAGGGGACGATTGTAGGAGAGAATAATTTGAAGGTATTCATCTTATAATATTATAAAAAATTGTTTGGAGCGCCGGCCCCAAGTTGTTTCTCTTTGGTTGAAAATCAAAATGAGGATTTGCCTCAGATTTCGGCTGAAGAGAACAATATTTTAGTTTCTGATTTTACTGAGAAAGAGGTTTTTGATGCTATTTCTTAAATGGAACACAATAAAGCTCCTAGACCAGATGGCTTCCCAACTAAGTTTTATCAACGGTTCTGGGATATGATTAAAATAGATTTGATGACTATGTTTAATCAACTCCGGAATGGGAATTTACCTCTTTATAAGTTGAACTTTGGGGTGATAACTTTGCTACCTAAAAAAGAGGATGCGAGTAGAATCGAACAATATAGGCCAATTTGTTTATTGAATGTGAGTTTAAGATTTTTACTAAGGTTGGCACGAACAAAGTATCATCTATAGCGCATAAGGTGATTCGTCCATCACAATCTGCTTTCTTGGCGGGAAGAAACATTTTAGAGGGAGTGGTTGTCTTACACGAAACCACTCATGAAATTCAACGAAAGAAAATGGATGGTGTTTGATACGTCTCAAACGTATCTATAATTTCTGATGTTCCATGTTGATATTATACCAATTGTTACATGTTTTATATACACTTCATAGCATTTTTATGCATTTTCCGGGACTAACCTATTAACAAGATGCCACAGTGCCAGTTCCTGTTTTCTGCTGTTTTTGTATTCCAGAAAAGCTAGTCTGGAAATATTCTCAGAATTGGACGAAACTTGGACATAACCTCCTATTTTTCCAACACGTACACGGAGTCCAAAGGAGAGACGGAGGGGAGCCACGAGCCAGCCACACCATGGGGCGGCGCGGGCCCCCCAACCGCACCGTGGGGTGGTGTGGCCCCACGGGCGTCTCCAGCCGCCGCCCTTTCGCCTATATAATCTTCCCGACGCGAAAACCCTAAAGACCCGAGCCATTATCCACGAAAAGTTCCAGAGACGCCGCCGCCGTCAACCCTAGCTCGGGAGGGTTCAGAAGCTCTTCCCGGCACCCTGCCGGAGAGGGGAATCATCACCGGAGGGCTCTACATCACCATGCCTGCCTCCGGAGTGATGCGTGAGTAGTTCATCCTTGGACTACGGGTCCATAGCAGTAGCTAGATGGTTGTCTCTCCACTTTATGCTATCATGTTTAGATCTTGTGAGCTGCCTATCATGATCAAGATCATCTTATTGTAATGCTACATGTTGTGTTTGCTGGGATCCGATGAATATTGAATACTATGTCAAGTTGATTATCAATCTATCTTATATGTTATTTATGATCTTGCATGCTTTCCGTTACTAGTAGATGCTTTGGCCAAGTAGATGCTTATAACTCCAAGAGTGAGTATTTATGCTAGATAGTGGGTTCATGCCTCCGGTAATCTGGGAGAGTGACAACAACTTCTAAGATTGTGGATGTGCTGTTGCCACTAGGGATAAAATAACCGATGCTTAGCTTAAGGGTGCGCCGTTAGGTCTAATGCATTTGTTTACATTACGCACATTACTTAATGCGATTATCCGTTGCTTGCAACTTAATACCAACGGGGAACTCGGATGACAACCTGAGGTGGATTATTAGTCATAGACGCTGTTGGATAACGGTCTATGTATTTTGTCGTAATGCCCACATGAATATCATAGTAATCATCATGTCATATATATGCATTGTCATGCGCTCAATATTTTGTCAATTGCCCAGCTGTAATTTGTTCACCCAGCATGTTAGTTATCTTTTATGGAGAGACACCACTAGTGAACTGTGGACCCCGGTCCATTCTTTTACACTGATAATACAACCAACTGCAAACATTGTTCCTTTTCATTCTCTGCAATTTACTACTGTTTTCCACACCATATGTTTAATCCTTTGTTTTCAGCAAGCCGGTGAGATTGACAACCTCACTGTTTCGTTGGGGCAAAGTAGTTTGATTGTGTTGTGTGAGATTCCACGTTGGTGATCGAGTAAACGGCGCCACCAACAACCTTCAGAAGTGATTTCTTGCTCCTACTGGTTCGATTAAACCTTGGTTTCATACTGAGGGAAACTGCTGCTACACTGCTTCATACCTTCCTCTTGGGGTCTCCCAACGAACGTGCGATCCACGTCATCAAGCAACTTTTTCTGGCGACGTTGCCGGGGAGCAAGAGGATTTCTGCAAGGGGAGTTTCACGCTTCCAATCTCTTTACTTTGTTATTGTCTTGCTTAGTTTATTTTTATTTAGTCTTGTTTGCTTTATTTATCAAAAACACAAAAAAATTAGTTACTTTTATTTTCAAGTTGGTATCTTTCTGTTTTGTTTTAATTTTGCTAAAATGAGTACCCCTGAGAACACTAAGTTGTGTGATTTCACTAGCACGAACAACAATGATTTCATTAGTACACCTATTGCTCCACCTGCTTCTAACGCAGAATTCTATGAAATTAAACCTGCACTTTTAAATCTTGTTATGAAAGAGCAATTCTCTGGTGTTAGTACTGATGATGCTGCTGCTCATCTTAATAATTTTGTTGAACTTTGTGAGATGCAAAAGTATAAGGAAGTAGATGGTGATATTATTAAACTGAAACTTTTTCCTTTCTCTTTGAGAGGACGTGCTAAAAATGGTTGCTATCTTTGACTAGAAATAGTATTGATTCATGGACTAAATGCAAAGATGCTTTCATAGGAAAATATTATCCTCCTGCTAAGATCATATCTTTGAGAAGTAGCATTATGAATTTCAAACAATTTGATAATGAGCATGTTGCTCAAGCTTGGGGAGAATGAAATCATTGGTAAAGAATTGTCCCACCCATGGACTGACTGCTTGGATGATCATCCAAACCTTTTATGCAGGACTAAATTTTTCTTCAAGAAACCTATTGGATTCGGCCTCTGGAGGTACCTTTATGTCCATCACTTTGGGTGCTGCAACAAAGCTTCTTGATGATATGATGATAAATTATTCTGAATGGCACACCGAAAGAGCTCCACAAGGTAAGAAGGTAAATTCTGTTGAAGAAATCTCTTCTTTGAGTGATAAGATTGATACTATTATGTCTATGCTTACAAATGGAAAAATGCATGTTGATCCAAATAACGTTCCTTTAGCTTCTTTGGTTGCTCAAGAAGAGCATGTTGATGTGAACTTCATTAAAAATAATAACTTCAACAACAATGCTTATAGGAATAATTTTTGTAATAGCAATTATAAGCCCTATCCTTTTAATAGTGGCAATGGTTATGTTAATTCTTATGGTAATTCCTACAACAATAATAAGAGTGTACCCTCTGATCTTGAAGTCATGCTTAAGATTTTATTAGTACACAAACTGCTTTCAATAAATCTGTTGAGGAAAAGTTTGGGAAAATTGATGTTCTTGCCTCTAAAATTGATAGTCTTGCTCTTGATGTTGATTTGTTAAAAATTAAAACCATGCCTCATGATGTTAAAGAGAGCAAAACTCTCAATGCTATACAAGTTAAAATTGATAATAATGTGAGGATGCTAGCTGATTGCATGCTAGGTGGGCAAGAGAGGATGAAATTGCTAAAAAGAATAATATTGCTAGAGTTTATACTATTACTACTACTGAAAATGCTATAAACTCAAGTGTTAACAAACCTCCTACTATCAATGGTAAAGTAATTGGTGTTGGCAATGTCTCTAGTTTGTTGCAAAACGTTTAAAATTGCCTGAAAACACTGAAACTGTTCCTGATAAAAGTACTGAAATTTTTCAAAACATGGGAGACAATGGTCCCATTACTTTTGATAATAATGATTTTGATTTTGATGGTTGCAATATTTCTGAAGTAATTAAGTTCTTGCAAAAGCTAGCTAGAAGTCCTAATGCTAGTGCTATAAACATGGCTTTTACTAAACATATTACTAATGCTCTCATGCAAGTTAGGGAAGAGAAATTAAAACATGAAGCTTCTATCCCTAGGAAGTTAGAAGATGGTTGGGAGCCCATCATTAAGATGAAGGTGAATGATTTTGATTGCAATGCTTTATGTGATCTTGGTGCTAGTATTTCCGTTATGCCTAAGAAACTCTATGATATGCTTGATTTAGCACCTATGGAACACTTACCTAGAAATAAGATGAAGTTACCTTTTGATTCTATTGTTAGAGCAAATTATTCTGTTGATGCTTCATCACTTGGAAACACTTGATTCTTACTTTCTGCGCCTAGCTGAAAGGCGTTAAAGAAAAGCGCTTATGGGAGACAACCCATTATTTTATTTCTGCAATTTTTCTTTTCTTTTTGAGTCAAGGAGTTGTTTACTTCTGTAACAATTCCTTTGTATCTTTATTTTATCGCATTGTTGTGCCAAGTATTGCCTCTAATAGGAAGATGATGCTAGATTTGGATTTCTGCGCAGGAACAGATTTCTGCTGTTCACCGTTTTACTTCTGTAAAATCACAGAAAAATTATTTAAATCTGCAAATTTTTGTGCGTGATCCTCAGATATGTACGCATCTTTCGTTAGTTTAAAGTTTTTCGATCTGAGCAACGTAAGTGCCTCGAAAAAATTCGTCTTTACAGACTGTTCTGTTTAGACAGATTCTGTCTTTTATTTTTGCATTCTCTCTTTTACTAGTGTTGAGTGGAATTCTTTTTTAGGGTGAAGAGCTTCACATAACATCAGTGGCAGTATTAATGTTAAAAGTAACGGTCATGTTTGTGTCCTTATAGAACATGTGAGTTTTTGATTGTGCACTAACCTCTAATGAGAATTACTCTGAGTTTGGTGTGGCGGAAGTTTTCAAGGGTCAAGAGAGAAGGATGATATAATGTGATAAGAAGAGTGAAGAGCTTAAGCTTGGGGATGCTCCCATGGATCACCCCAGCATATTTCAAGAAGACTCAAGCGTCTAAGCTTGGGGATGCCCAAGGCATCCCCTTCTTCATCAGCAACTTATCAGGTCATCTCTAGTGAAACTATATTTTAATTCTTTCACATCATATGTGCTTTACTTGGAGCGTCTGTGTGCTTTTATTTTCAGTATTTTATTTTTCTTATGGTCAACTTGATTGGACCCTAGCATCTTGATTGGGAGAGAGACACGCTCCGCTTTTTCATATGAATACTCCTATTCTTCACTTATACTTGTTGAGTATTCTTATCTAGCTATTGCTATGCTTTTAGCTCCTGTTTTTCATGCATCTCTTATTCAGAGCTGTTAGTTCTTTTAAAGAAAGTACTCTCTTGCTTCACTTATAATTGTTTGGAGAGTTTATGTTGAAATAAATTGATTGGTGTTTGGTTGGAACAGAAAATGTTGCATGTGGTAGATGGTATAATGGAAAAAGCTTACATATTCTTGTAGATCACTGTATTGGATAATTTGATACTTGTCAATTGTTTTGAGTTATCAAGTAGTTCATGTTTAAGCTTTTGTATCATGTAGTTAAAACCTATTAATGAAGAACTACCGTAAAGCTCGTTGAAATTTGGTTTGCATGATTGGTATCTCTAAGGTCTAGATATTTTCTAGTAAAAGGGTTTGGTTAACAAGGAAGACAGTGTAGAGTCTTATAATGCTTGCAATATGTTTTCATATAAGTCTTGCTGTGTCGGTTGATATCCTGTGTTTGCTTCAAATAACCTTGCTAGCCTAAACTCTGTACTGAGAGGGAATGCTTCTCGTGCATCCAAAACCTTGAGCCAAAATCCATGCCATCTGTGTCCACCATAACTACCTATATGTGGTATTTCCTTGCCATTCCAAGTAAATTTTTCATGTGCTACCTTTAAACTATTCAAAAATTATTACTCCTATTTTGTGTCAATGTTTACCAAGCTCATGAGGACGGGGTGGATGTCTTTATGTCAACTGTCAAACAGACTTTACCACCGGACTAGCGGCATATACATCCGCTTATCCATTAATTTTGCAAAAAGAGCTGGCAAATGGGGTGCCCAGTCCCAATTAATTACAACTTTAACCGCTTAATTCTCTTCACATTTTTGCCCTGATTTATCAGTCAAGCAATGACAAACAGTGAAATATCTGCATGTGTAAACAAAAGAGAAGAGGGATGATCTGCTTGCTGGTAGAAATAACGTCCTTCATGGGAGCCGCTCTTAAAAGTCTGGTTGGCAGGGGTCATATTGTACTTTCCATTTTCTGATTCGTTGACAATTAACAAACACCTCTCAAAACATTTTTACTCTCTTTATGATTTCAAAAACTTAAAAAGCTCTAGCACATGATTTAATCCCTGCTTCCCTCTGCGAAGGGCCTTTCTTTTACTTTTATGTTGAGTCAGTTTTCCTACTTCTTTCTATCTCAGAAGCAAACACTAGTGTCAACTTTGGTGCAACAATTTTTATATGCTTGTATATTGCACTTATTATATTGCTTTGTGTTGACAAATATCCATGAGATATATATGTTGAAAGTTGAAAGCAATTGCTGAAGCTTAAATCTTCCTTTGTGTTGGTTAAATACCTTTTACTTAGAATCTATTGCTTTATGAGTTAACTCTTATGCAAAACTCTTTGATGCTTGTCTCGAAAGTACTATTCATGAAAAGTTTTTGCTTATATGATTCAGTTGTTTGCTCATTATCTACTTGCTAGCAAACTATAGACCATTGACCTGGATCACTTCATTCATAACATGTGCTTTACAATACTATTTGATCAAGATTATGATTGTAGCATGTCACCTCAGAAATTATTTTGTTTTTATCGTTTTACCTACTCGAGGACGAGTAGAACTAAGCTTGGGGATGCTTGATACGTCTCAAACGTATCTATAATTTCTGATGTTCCATGTTGATATTATACCAATTGTTACATGTTTATATACACTTCATAGCATTTTTATGCATTTTCTGGGACTAACCTATTAACAAGATGCCACAGTGCCAGTTCCTGTTTTCTGCTGTTTTTGTATTCCAGAAAAGCTAGTCTGGAAATATTCTCGGAATTGGACGAAACTTGGACAGAACCTCCTATTTTTCCAACACGTACACGGAGTCCAAAGGGAGACGGAGGGGAGCCACGAGCAGCCACACCATGGGGCGGCGGCCCCCCCGCCGCCGTGGGGTGGTGTGGGCCCACGGGCGTCTCCAGCCGCCGCCCTTTCGCCTATTTATATCTTCCCGACGCGAAAACCCTAAAACCCGAGCCATTATCCACGAAAAGTTCCAGAGACGCCGCCGCCGTCAACCCTAGCTCGGGAGGGTTCAGAAGCTCTTCCCGGCACCCTGCCGGAGAGGGGAATCACCGGAGGGCTCTACATCACCATGCCTGCCTCCGGAGTGATGCGTGAGTAGTTCATCCTTGGACTACGGGTCCATAGCAGTAGCTAGATGGTTGTCTCTCCACTTTATGCTATCATGTTTAGATCTTGTGAGCTGCCTATCATGATCAAGATCATCTTATTGTAATGCTACATGTTGTGTTTGCTGGGATCCGATGAATATTGAATACTATGTCAAGTTGATTATCAATCTATCTTATATGTTATTTATGATCTTGCATGCTTTCCGTTACTAGTAGATGCTTTGGCCAAGTAGATGCTTGTAACTCCAAGAGTAGTATTTATGCTAGATAGTGGGTTCATGCCTCCGGTAATCTGGGAGAGTGACAAACTTCTAAGATTGTGGATGTGCTGTTGCCACTAGGGATAAAATAACCGATGCTTAGCTTAAGGGTGCGCCGTTAGGTCTAATGCATTTGTTTACATTACGCACATTACTTAATGCAATTATCCGTTGCTTGCAACTTAATACCAACGGGGAACTCGGATGACAACCTGGAGGTGGATTATTAGTCATAGACGCTGTTGGATAACGGTCTATGTATTTTGTCGTAATGCCCACATGAATATCATAGTAATCATCATGTCATATATATGCATTGTCATGCGCTCAATATTTTGTCAATTGCCCAGCTGTAATTTGTTCACCCAGCATGTTAGTTATCTTTTATGGAGAGACACCACTAGTGAACTGTGGACCCCGGTCCATTCTTTTACACTGATAATACAACCAACTGCAAACATTGTTCCTTTTCATTCTCTGCAATTTACTACTGTTTTCCACACCATACGTTTAATCCTTTGTTTTCAGCAAGCCGGTGAGATTGACAACCTCACTGTTTCGTTGGGGCAAAGTAGTTTGATTGTGTTGTGTGCAGATTCCACGTTGGTGATCGAGTAAAGCGCCACCAACAACCTTCAGAAGTGATTTCTTGCTCCTACTGGTTCGATTAAACCTTGGTTTCATACTGAGGGAAACTGCTGCTACACTGCTTCATACCTTCCTCTTGGGTCTCCCAACGAACGTGCGATCCACGTCATCAGTGTTCTTTTCAAATTGAAAAGGCATATGATAAAGTGAATTGGTCTTTTTTGCAGCAGGCACTCCACATGAAGGGTTTTGATCCCAAATGGTGTGAGTGGGTTGCTGATACGTCCAAAACGTATCTATAATTTTTGATTGTTTCATGCCACTTTTATGCTTTTAACACTTGTTTTTATATTAAGTTTATGATTTATTTGGACTAACCTATTAATAGTTGCAAAAGTGCACAATGTTCTTGTTTTACACTTTGAGTGTAGAAAATATCAAAAATACAAGAGGAAACCTTGTTGGAGTCAAATTGGGACTTTCCTGAAATCTGTCTGGAAACATTTTTCGGAGATTGTCACGTTACGGACAAACGACGACGTCAAATGAAAAATGTCTAGTCGTGAACGTTGTGGGCAATGTTCTTCTAATCGATCTGGACTTAAAATTCGGCCCAATCGGAGTCCGGACGCTCCATATATCGCCGTCCTACCGAAACCCTAGAGGGGATGACAGAAATACGAGAGCCTATATAAAGGGAGAAAATCTAGGTCGTGGAGAACAACCGATACCCACGAATTCCAGCCACCAAAGTCACGTTTTTTCCTCCAATGGAACTCATCTCCATGGGGGGAGGGCTCCCTCAAGCACCAAGAAGCCATGGAGGAAGGAGGCCAAGGGGCGGCGCACCCCTTGGTGGCCAACGCCACCGCCGACTGTCGGCGCCGCCTGCCTCGCCTCTTCCTCCATGACCGCCGTCTTCACCGCCATCTTCATCGCGAATTCTTCCTTGTATAGTGGTTCATCCTCCCACACACCTCTGTACCGCTCTATGTAAACATGGTGTTTGATGCTATAAATATTATTCTATGATCTATGTCATGTTTGTGTAGTTTCTTTGTTATTTGATTGCATTGTTGAATGTCTTTGGTTCATTAGAGTTGTATGTTGATATGGTACAGTCATTTGGTGTCCATTATATTTATGCGCGCATGGATCATACATCATAGGGTTTGTAGTATGTGTAAAGGAAGGGGAAAGTTCTGCCGGAGCGACAGAAACCTGAGAACTCGAACCGGAGTGTTGCACGTATGGGAGTAAGAGGACCATTAACTTAAGGCTATGGTTGGGGAACCTTAATGCATTGTTAGTATACGCGGAAGCTTACTAACAATCCAATCATATAGTATGTGTAATCGCAATAGTTGAGTAATGTATATTTAGCCTCTCCCACATAGAAAACTGCATCGAAGACAATGAATCAAGTATCTTCACTAATTAATCTTGGACAATTCCATCACACTTTTCACCACTTTTCCACACTCATGGTACTGTTAGTTTATGGTTATTTAGTGTACTTTATTGCTGCAGCAACTAACTTTTACTTTCTTGTTGTTTATTATCTCGCAAAGCTATCTCTCATACCCGTATTGTTACTCTAGTTTTATTTCCTAGTTAGAGCAACGTTTAGTGTGCGTAGAGTTGTATCAGTGGTTGATAGGACTTGAGAGAATACTTATCCTACCTTTAGCTCCTCGTTGGGTTCGACACTCTTACTTATCGAAAAGGATACACACGATCCCCTACACTTGTGCGTTATCAAGACCTTTTCTGGCACCGTTGCCAGGGAGCAATAGCGTGGGGTGAATATTCTTGTGTGCACTTATTTGCTTTATCTCTAAGTAATTTTTACTTTCAATTTTAAGTTGTTTTCTATCTTAGTATGGATAGGGAATACGAATCATAAAAAAAAATTAGTTGTACTTGTTATCTAAAAACGTTTTCAGAAAGAGTGATTGGAAAGATGAGTAATGGTTAAGTGGGGGTCGATCTTGAACACTTGTGTTCATGCCTATGAAACCAAATCAAATCTTTCCATGGAAGCTTATCAGCTAAAAACATGTATATATTGTGTACATTCCTCTATACCATAAGAATAAAGTGCCAATAATAGTTTCTAGTTACTTGAAAGTTGAAAGTTTTACTTTGCTGTCCAGAAACAGATTTTCTGTGCTTCACCGTATAAAATGTTTAAAATCACCAGAACGTGATCTTGACCTGACATTTCTTGAGCGCAAAGCCTTGCTTTTTATATTTCTTTCATTAGTTCTGACTTTTCTGATTTGAGTTACCTAACTGTCTCGAACAATTCGATCTTCACTGACTGTTCAGTTTTGACATATTTCTGTGCTTCACTGTACAAAATCGTGATAAATCCCAGAATAGTATTTGATCTGAATTTTTTTGTGCATAAACCTGAGCTTATTATCTGTCTTTAATTAGTTTTGAGTTTGTTGATTTAAGCTACGTAACTATCTCGTTGAGTGCCATCTTTACAGACTGTTCAGTTTTAGCAGATTTTTGTGTTTATTAAATATTGTACTTGATGTTCTTAGTTTCTTTAGTTTTTCGACGGACAACAGAAGTCATGAACACCTTAGTATATACAGTGGCTAATGTTTAATAAAGATTATGAAACTTGCCAATGTTAGAACATGAGTGTATTTTATTTAATGAGTACTAACCCTACTAATGAGTTTTGTGATGTTTTACGTGGATGTAGCCTATAAGATCTAATCAATATGGTGATATGAGATGAACAATAAGACGTAAGAGCTCAAGCTTGGGGATGCCCAGGTGCACCCCAAGAACATATTCAAGAAGATTCAATCATCTAAGCTTGGGGATGCCCGAGGCATCCCCCTATTCATCAACTAACATGAGGTTGTCTCGTTCATGATCTATATTACCCGTTCACATGACATGTATTGTCTTAGCTTGTATTATAATTTGCTTTTATTGGTTTTGGTTTTCTCTTATTTGATTTTATTTGGTTCTTTATTTGGTTTTTATTACTTCTTCTTTTGCTTTTACTTATAAATTCAAAACAACAAAAATATTTTCTTTTCTTTTGCTTCTGTATTTGATTCTTTCTTTGGATTTTTTTGGTTTTTACTTTTGGTTTTTATTTGGAGTTTTCCTTGCTTTTGCTAGCAAGTTTAGATCTTGTTTACCCTCTGGTTTTATTCAAAAATAAAGTACCAAGTTTTACCCATTTGGTTTTAGTGGATCA